>CAMZMU010000061.1:35279245-35489538 GCA_947311845.1 Poa pratensis | reverse complement strand
TTGTACTGAAAAGATACGTGACCCCAAAAAACTCTATTCTGGATTTCCTACAGCAGTACGAGACGCTGCAGGATACTATACTAAATAAAGAAAGGAAAGCGTTGGCAGACACAGCTCTGACAGAACCAGATCTGTGGTCTCCTCGCAATCCTATAGAGATACAAATGGCCAAAGCATACTCAAGGGGCATTTTCAACAAGTTCCAATCAGAATTCCGTGAGACTATGTCATACTACTGCCAGTACGTAGGAGGGTACCTGTATGACCTAAGCGTAGTAGATGCTCCTGTTCCGCACTATGGCTACCGAAACTACTCGGTGATTGCTAACCTTGATGAGGGCGTTTTCTCATGCAACTGCTGTAAGTTTGAGCGTGACGGCATACTATGCTGCCACGTCCTAAAGGTGATGACATTCCTAAACGTCCGTCAAATACCAGACCAGTATATCCTAAAACGGTGGGGCTGGGATGCTGAAGCTGTCCTAGGTGACCCGGACACTAATGCCCAAGAGTCCGCTCCACAGCAAGGGATGTCAGAAGATGCACGAAGCATGATGGCAATGGCGTCGATGAGGGACGACTTCAGAAAGGTTGCAAAGGTGGCGTGCAAGGCTAAGGATACAATACGCATAGTTAAGACACACATGCAGAACATGAAAGATGACATTAGACTCTGGCTGAAAAGAGAGGAGAAGAAGGCAAAAGATGCAGCAGCTGAAGCCTCGACTATGCCGTCATATACCGCACCAAACGCACCTGCCCAACATGCAGGCAACACCGCAGCGGATGTGCCCGCATCAAGCGCACAAAACAAAACTGCCCATCATTCAGCCAACAACGCAGCGGAGGTTCCCGCATCAAGCGCTTCAGCAACTAACTTGTCGACCGGGAAGAAAATAGGAAACCCACCCAAGTCTAAGACCAAAGGAAGGCCATGTGAGACAGCAAACCAAAATCCGCTAGATATTGGAACAAAAAAGGAAAGAAAGTGCGCGGCTGCAAGAGTGTACACCACGACCTTCGCAGATGCCCGGACAGACTAAAAAAGTTGGGGCTACAAGCAATGAACAGCATATGAAGAACTCCACGCATATATCTTGCTACAAGCAGGAAAATATGCTACTGTAGGGGTCAGAAAAGATACTTCCATCCCCAGAAGAAAATAAGATGCGCAATTTTTTTGTAATATCGGCTAATGTATAGCCTAAGAATATTTATGTTAAGACTATATGATGTGGACATGATTCTATCTAGTTTATTATGCAGACATGTATTTCCCCCTTACAGTGAAGTTACCATCCACTGACAATTAAGTTACCAGGTTGTTCGAGCTAAAATTACCATGTGCCAATCTGACATAAAAAAGGACTGGCTCATAAGTAAAAGTTACCAGACAGCTTATACTGAATTTACCATTTGGTTCACGCTATACTTACCACACGAAAAAGATAAAAAGTTGCCACGTGATTTTTACCCACAGAGTTACCATGTTGATGTAAGTAAAGTGATCATGAGATTATAAGCAAGTTACACCAGGGGGGTAAGTATGCAATACCTCCAAAAAAAAGCATATTCGTCAAGAAGGGTCCTCAAATTTTTAAACAGTCTGGTAACTTACCATGGTTTTGTAACTAAAATTACCATGTGGTTTTTGCTAAAATTATCAGCCAAACTGAGAATGAAAAAATGTACTGGTTCATAAGTAAAGTTACCAGACAGCTTATGCTGCATTTACCATCTGATTCAAACTAAAGTTACCACACAAAAACCATAAAATAAACTGGCACAAAAAATTGTAACTACAGAAAGTTACCATGTTGTTATGACTAAACTGACCACGAGATTCTAAGTAAGTTACACCATCAAACTAAGAAAGAGAATTTAAACCGTAAATTCTGGAATGAAAAAACAAAGATGGGCTTGTCTGCAAAAAAATACCTTAAAATACAAATCTGTCAAGAAGGGACCTCCATTCAGTAAGCTTATTATCTGCATGCTCCAGCCACCTAGCTGTCATAACCTTCCTTAATTCTGGGATCTGATCAAAAGTTATGGCAGGCGAAGTACGTCCATCCCACAATTCAAGGAACTTCAGCATGAAAAACCCACAATCAAACCTGTAGAAAAAAAAAGACAAAAAACAATGAAATTAACTAGCACGTATGATAAATGTCACATCAGAAAACAAAAAGTGTACTGCTACATGCAATAAGTACACAAAAAACAATAACTGCGAGAAAAGTATTAGATGAAAGGTGAATAAAAAGCTTACTCATTATCTTGCTTCGGTGCAGGGATGTACACCAACTCGTAATCTTGAATCTGTTTTCTAGAATCTTTGTAATTAACAAGGAACATTTCTTTGATTGCATCCATCAGCCTGGTAGCATGATCGATCATTCCATCATCCTCTGGGCCACGAATGGAATCAAGAATCTCAAACCTTTTGGCAGCCAGATTCAACGACAGCATATACCAATGTGACAAAGCCTTATCAGACTCCCCCAGCTTCTGAAGTACAGGGAAGCAAAGCTAGCAGGGGAAAAAAATGCTTGATCAAGTATATGCCACACAGTAAAAAATAATATGGTGGAAAATCCAAAAAATGAACGGACATGAACGTACCAAGTTTTTGTGGCTAAGCTTGTACTTGTCATCTTTCCGGAAGTGTTTCTTCAACACATTTGAATGGAAATTATGATCAAGCAGATAGGATGTCGCAATCCAGGGAAATATGACCTTGCTGTTGTCGCGACATGATTGTTGTAGGACATATACTCCGATTTCAACAACAGTGTTAGACAGCTGCCCATCAGGTTTCACGCTATCAGCAAGCTCACTCGTTGTCACCCACATAGGACCAATTTCCATAATTATAGTGCTGCAAACAACAAACATATAATGTCACAAAGAACATTGAATGAGATAAATTTACCACATTGCAAACCACACATGAAGGACTAAATTACCATCCACAAAGTACTATCATTACCAACAAAAAACCATTATAATTATCAACCATAAAACAATAAAGTTACCACCAAAGATACAAAACAAAGGTTACTAAGCATAAAGTGGAAAACATACTCTTTAAGCCTCGAGACTTTGGAAGATCTGGAGTGTATAATAACCTTCCGGTACAACGCGTCTTGATGAGCAGTGCTTCTAATGGTTATGTAAGGAGGCAGTAGGTACTGAGAAGGTAGAGAAACTCTCTCCATACGAATTCTGGACTTTGGAGTACTGCTGGGAACATCTATAATGCAACGTGGAGCAGGCATTGCTGGAGTGCAGAAGAATTGACCATCTACATAGAAATGGAGGTGAAGGATTAATCATGCTACACATGTGTACAAACAAAAAAGACAGTAATGACCTGAATTTAAACTATATACAATACTTGAGAAAATCAATGTCCATGTGGAATACCTTCAGATCCACTGCTTTTCCCCACAGGAAATGTTCGACTTGTACTGCAAGACTTTTCAACTGCCATCTTCTCGCCCAACAAATCATCCAGTGAAATCACTCCAGAAACATCATTGACATGCGATTTGCCCTTATCACGAGCTATAAAAATAGAAAAGAGCAAAGAAGAAAAAGGTAATAAAAATAGAAGAAAAAAGGCGGTCCCCACGTGGAATTAAAAAAATACCACATGTTAATCACCAACAAAATAAAAACAGTTGAAAAATAGAAAGAATGATCACCAATAAAATGTACACAAACCAAGCACATCGAAAACTCACAAACTGAAAATTGTGAGCATCACACAAACAAAAACATCAAAATCAACTCAATCAAAAGAAAAATAAAGTAAACTTATGGGACGCACGTTATTACAACAACAGACATAAATAATAAATACGGGATAAGTCATTAAGTTTTATACATAATAATAAGTATTGTCGCCTTGCGAAAACAGTAAGCAAACGTTACTTAAAACATTCTGAGACATTTCTAAGCATGCCTACAACCACCACCGCCCCACCACAACACCGAAAGTCCCCGCCACCCCCCCTACCCATACAGATCTTCAATTCTCCATATATTTGATGAAAACCAGCAATTATCCGGAGCCTTTGCCACCATCATTGACCGAGTCTGTCGCTGCAGGCGAGAGGGATGTCGGGATAACACTCCGTAAAACAAAATCTGCACACAAAAATGTGCCCCACGAAAATGGCAACAAGACAACAACAAGTGCAAGGAAAAAATAACATCAATTATTACCACCACAACAACAAAAAATAGGAAGTTACCAGGCAGACTACATATAAGTTACCAAGAATATTGCAATATAATTATCAGGCAGTACAGTCTACAAGTTACAAAAAAGGAAGGGCATTAAACATTCGAAGTTACCATGCTTATGGCATAAAATTTACCCATGTAAAGACAAAGAAGTTACCAACCAGTTTAAAACAAATTAAAGTCAGTACAGAATTAATTTATAATGAAGTCATTAACACAAAATAACATCAAAGGCATATATCAGTGAATTTAACGAGGCAAATAAGGACATAACATTACCAGTAAGTCTACACTAAATTTACCAGGGATTAAACAATAAAGTTATCAGCATACATATCACAAACAATCTAATATGCAATTACATCACACATATAATACATCATGCATATTTTCATGATTATAAAAATGTTACAGAACTTACCAGTGGACGTAGGCATCGCAAACGACAAAGGGAGCACATCCTCTTCCTCATGTTCATTAACAATGGGAATGGTAGAACCAGCAACACATGGTGCATGGGTCGGAAGAGTAGCACTTGCTTCTGGAAACTGAGCGCTTCCAGATGACCCAGGGGCGCTGCCAGCCACAAAACCATCATTCTCGGCTGGTTCATCTTCAGGGGGGCATGCGGAGGCGATTCAAGGGTTGCATCAGGTGCACCCCACTCGAGGAACAGCATACTTGCAGGATAGAAACCACCATTCTTTGCAGCTACTTCATCGATTTTCTTCTGCAACATATCATGTAACTCTGCATCACCTGGCAGTTTCTTGGAGGAGGCAGTGTTGTTGACAGCTCCAGGCAAAGTGGTGGTTGCTGACGGTCCAACTGGTGCATGCACATCGCTCAGAGCTGTCACGCCTGCAGGGTTGCTTCACCTGCTGGCACGTGCACATGATCAAGAATGGTATCAACTGTCTTGGACACAGACGTGCAAACCGCATCAGATAAAATAGGGACTGCAGTACCAAGTGGACAAGTAATTGACCCATCATGCAAAGGGACATGTGGAACTGGGTCGTCAGAATGTGAACGTGCTTCCACTCCAACAGATGATCCGGCCAAAAAACTAGACGCATGAGTTGCATCCACACGAACTGTAGGGCTGTGAGATGTAACACCCTGATCAGTATCCAAGAATGGCGTGTCACTCTCGACATTCGCAGTAGTAGAAGCTGTGTTGGACGCTGGCACAACAGACTTGCTGACGGTGTCCACCGGTATACTTGCAACCGCAGTAGCTCCAACAATGGGATTATCAGCAATTGAATGAGCCCCATCTAGGCTGGCATCTACAATATCGACTTCTGCAACCACGGCTGGATCGGTAACAGGTGAAGAAACGCCCACATCAATACCAGAACTGGTCGCAGACCCTGCCACTTTCTGTTTGGCCAATAAGCGAGGTGATGTCCTCGAAGGTAGAATCATAGGTTTCAATGATTTCTTCCTGGATAACAAAATAAACAATAAGCGTTTGCATTATGAATTACAAGTTAATCCATAGATACTTACAAGTTTTAGTTGCAGAAAAAAATGTGAAGAAGTAAATTACAAATGGTACAAACAACAAAATTAATGCAGGTTATTCACCACTAATGAACTACAAATGTTATCACCACAACACAACTAAAGTAATCAACCCTGGAGAACTAAAGTTATCCACATGCAAAAAACATATCTCATGCATACAAAGGTGATGATTATACCTCTTGTAAATTGCAGTGGTAACTTTGTTACCATTATTCAGTTCTCCGACAACCCCCGCAGTACTCTTTCCAGATGTAAAACGCGGTGATGACCTAGTAGGTTCAACAATAACTTTATTCACTTGCTTCCTGCGTAATAAAAAAACAACAATCAGTCATTGAGATCCAAAAACGGTAGACAACAAGAAAATAGGAACAAAATAATCCATGGACTGGACCTAAAAGTAACACGGGTTACAAAACATAAGTTATAAAAAAAGATGTGAAATAAAAATATACATCCATGTGGAATAAAAAGAAGGAAGCATCCACATTATGAAAAATAAAATGTAGTCGATAAAACTAATGTTACCAATGCTAGACAGCTAAAGTTATCCACGCAATATAACTAAATTTATCAAAGCGTTCAGAACTAAAAAATACCAAGCCTTCAGAACTAAAACAAATAACCATAGAAGCAAAAATTAAACCTCCATCATGGAGACCAACACTAGAGAAAAATAAGAAACAGAAAAAAGTGATAGATGTACCTTTTAGGTGTCATCTTCTTTGGAGCAGGCAAATCCGTCCGGTTGTCGGAGGTTGAACGAACAGGAACACCACTTCGTGCAACAAGGTCAATTCCTTCCTCAAGCAGCTCAGAAACAACAAGGCCTGCAATAGAATTGTGGGCCTGCACAACAGATCGCAATTTCCTCTTATTGACCGGTGGAATTCCTTCATCCTTGCTGCTGACCTCGACTGCACATGCACTAGCTTCTGGAATCGATGAGTCGTCAGAATCAACATTATCAACAGGAGAGAAATGATGTTGTCCAAATTTGCAATATGCGAAGGCGAATCATTTGCATCAACACTAGCAGGGCTATTTGGAGGCAAATCTTCACTATGCGAAGGGGGAGTTGGGTCACCAAGTGGATGGTCCGGCTCGCCAGTATCATCTTCCTCAGAGTCTGTGATTTTTTCCCTAGCAGCAAGGACATAATCCCCATCAGGACTGCTCTCATCATCACCTGAATCACCATCAGACCTGGCATCACCATCAACTGTATCGCCATCTGAATTGGTATCAGCCATCTCCACATCATCAGCTGAAAAAGTAGGGTCAGTCTCATCTAAACCACCCGAGCGAACACCCTTGACTGAACCTGCAACTGCCGCTGAACGCAGTACCCTACGAGGACAAGGACTGCTATCATCTCTACCCAAGTGATCCGTGCCACGGGAGTGTTCATCTGTAGGTTGACCTCCTTCTGAATCAGCCGACGCCGGGCTCTTCCTTGAAGCTGGAGCTGCAGATGATCGTGCTCGCCTACCAAGTGGTCGAGTTGAGGTCGTCTTCGAGCCAACGAATGTATCTGTCAAATTACCAAACTGATGGGCCATTTCAGCTGAAGAAGGTGGTAGCATTTGTGTCCAAGTTCCAACCAGGGAGCCCATCAACCCAACTAGACCGGTCACAAAGGTTCCCATCGCATTAGCAACTTCTTTTTTTTGCTGAAAAAAGGTTGAACAAAAAAACATTAGTCAAAACAAATTAAAACATGTGTTGTTCACAAAAAAAAGCAGAATTATTTATGTACCTCGTTTGAGCAGCTTGGATGAGAGTATGTGTCAAACCACCTGTTGAAACCACTAACTCCACCGAAAAGCGAGTAATTGAAACCAAAACAAGGTTTGAGCTGCATGGTGAACAAACAAAAAAGATCTTAAAACAAAATTACCAATGCACATCACCATTAATTACCAGGGGAAAAACTAAAGTTACCATGATTTAAGTTAACATAGATATTCATCAGTAAAAAACAGAAGTTACCAATGCCTATCACGATTAGTTACCAGGAAAAAATAGCTAAAGTTACCAATGATTTATGTTAGCTAGTTGAAAATCACTAAAAAAAATAAGTTACACATGCCTGCCACCATTAGTTACCGACGGTAAATAGATAAAGTAACCCGTGATGTTGTCAGCCTACAATAAAAAAGAGAACACACAAAGCTACACAGCACACAAAAAGTACCTGAAGCTTGCCATATGATTTTCCATCAGGTTGCAAATCAGCAGCCAAAACTACGTCAATGTCTTCTTTAGACCATATGTTTACAGCAAAACGCCCCTCGGGAAGAACGAGGTTCAAAGCGCTTATATCAATAGAGTCCACGTACAAGAGCTACAAAAAAAATGTAAGAACAAGAAAGCCATGTAAAGAAAAACAACAGAATATGAATACGAATGTACCTGCATGAGGCTTAGGCACGCTGTATTGAACTTTCCACTGGACAGCTCTTCATGAAGAGTATCAGCCACAAACTTAGACCAATTCATCTCATTCACATGTGCGACGTTGGCCTGTGGAAGAAAGAGAACTAATGTCAAAAAACCGAGTTACCAAATGCAATGCATGTAAGTTACCATGATTGAACATATAAAGTTGCCCCCGATTTAGAAATAAGTAGTGCACAAAACAAAACTCACCATGGCAGGATAACACCTGCTGCTGACTTTATTACTAGTGGTAGGGCGTATGACAGTGCACATGATGTACATCAAAAAAGTCTGCTTAAAGGCCACACCATCTGATTTCATTTCCTTCAAGATCTCCCACACCCGAGTTATTTTAGGCGAATTGCCATCATCAGGGAAAAGGGTAGGACCAATCAAAGCCTCAACCTCCCTGTCAATAGCATACACAACAGGAATATCTCCAATGGGCAGTCCAAGCGAGCGGAACACTGTACGATCACTCAGCGGGATCCTTCCGCGTCCTGGTATGACAAACTCACGACTGCTCTTGTCATATGTCCCAGCAAACCATTTGACGAGACCGTTGTGTAGAATGGGACACTTGATATCAAGCATGCTATCAAACTCCATCTTAACCACATCAGCTATCTGTCCAGGAGTCAAGTCATCATACAACTTGCACATCCCACTTGGAGATGCCCTGTTCCGCTGCGCACCTTTGTTATCACCAGCAGCACCATGGTCTTCAGGGACGTCAGCAGCCTTCCGTTTCCGCTTCCCTTTCTTATCACCATCTGCACCATGGTCTCCAGGGACGTCAGCAGCCTTCCGTTTCCTCCCCATGGTGACGCCTAAAAATACAAAAATCGATAGTAAGAATAAAAGTGTATAAGCATTAAAGTTATCAATGAATTGGCACTATAGTTACCACCCACTATGTTCTATGATTACCACGCTTGAGTTTCGGCATGGATTATAGTCGCCACAGAAAAATGGAATGTGACACTAACTAAAAAAGCACTAGCATCTAACAAATTAAGCACAAAAGGCGACCATATAAAGGAAATGTAGAACATCAAATAGATCACTTAGTGTAGACACTTAATCAAATGCCACTGCAATGCAAAAAATTGCACATATCATATAGTCACAACCTAATATAAACCAATGTAAATTGGCCACAAAAATATGGAAAACCCGACAGAGAGCGGGATACACCTGTTCATCTATGCACATAGTTGACTGAAAAAATTGTAAGGCACCTTACTATAATCCACAACCAGATACAACACTGCATCGACAACAAAAATTAGCTAACATATAAGCACAGCTCCGAAAATCTACAGGAAAAACAATCATGCTTATGGAACCGACACCGCATCTACCTCAACTGGTTACTGACACGAGCTACTAAAAGCAAAAAACACGGATATGAATCATCTCCGCCAGCGCACGGACTGCCCCCAAAAGGAATCGCCGGAATCAGAAGTAAATCCACAAGTAAACCACATGCGCCCGAAAACCAGCAAGGGAAACCAGCATGCGCAATGAAATCGACACCGCTCTACCTCAATTTCCGACAGATATACACGCACGGTTCAGAACTGCTCACTGACCCGAGGTAACGAAGCACGAAAAGGCACGAAGATGGATCTACATCGACGGCGGTCAGATGAATCGCCGGAATCAGGCACGAATCGGAGAATCGCAGTGAAACCGCAAACAAACTCTATCCTTAGATATGGAAATGGGGACTGACCGGAGCTACAAAGGAAGAAAAAAGGGGCGGAGATGGATCCTCACCTCCGGCACACTGTCTGACGGCGAAGAAATGGTCTGATTCGCTGCGAAATCGACAGCGCGCGGCGAAATCGCCTCGCCGGCGCGCGGAGAACAGAGGAGGGCGAGAGGTTTCGGGGGAGGGGAGAGAGACGACCGCCTGGGCACAGATTTCGAAAACAGACAGCGTCGTTATCTCCTGGGTGGGGTCCACCTGTCATTGAGTGCGCGAGACGGACGTGCGCGACGTGCGCGCTTGCAAACCGATACGGGCGCGACATCAGCCGTCCGTCCGCGATCGGACGGCTCCCGGCGTGCGTACGGTTAAGCCTCAGAGCAGGCGCCTTACAAATAGATTTACCGATATATATATATATTAGAACACCCCTAGGAAGATACCTGTCATTGTTTCTAGGAAACCTACTTTGGTGTAGACGAGGACCAAACAAGCCCGCCTAGTAATTTCTCCATGGACAAGTATAGGAACCGTTTCCATACACTAATCATACCCTCCGTTCTTCTTCTCATGTGCTTCTTCGCTAGCCATGTTCACTGTAAGTTGCGCATAAACTCCTGATGGACATATTTTGATGCTTACTCCCACTTGCCTTCCCAACATTAATTTTACATGGTCGAGAACTCTCATGATATGCATCATTTGTATTTCTTGAGAAGTGCTTACGGCTTTTCGAAGTGATTGTGTATTTTGTTTGTTTGTTGTATGAATTACTTCTTCGTTTATAAACAGAGACTAATATGAATATTAATTGTTTTATGTTCAATAGGAAGAATATTGGAAGACGTGGAAAGCGTTGAGATCAGTTTACCTAATGGACTGTTTGTCCGTGGTCACTGTGCGAGGGTCTATCGTCTTGCTACTACTGTTGTTTAGTAGACAACCACTGCTATCCAACAGCCGATTATTGCAACACTAAATGTAGCAAGAGTTCTTCCCTGGACACAGCGGCGGTGATGACTCGTGCACCATCGCTTCCTATCTAATATGGCTATATAATTTTTTCAAGAATAATGCATGATGTATCAATGAATAATTTGGATAATAAGAAATTTCATAATACTTGCATAGGTTTCATGAGTTGAGAAGGAAGTTATACAATCTCTCCTCCTATGTAAAAAAAGAGTTTTGTTCCTTACTCTGCCAAACCACACACTACGTCGACCCCTTCCGTCCAACTCTCAGTCTCTCACGTACGTCGTACGTCTCCATTAATCAGCGACTTTAATTAGCAGATCCAATTTTCCCCGCACACACCGCAAACTACCAAAACTAAGCGTAGAGATAGGAACAGATCCAATCTTTCCCGTGTCGGTAGTTATCAATCATCAATCCTCTCTCCGTGCGACGCGCTCACGCGCAGCACTGCTTATTTCTCTCCCTTCCCTGCCCTCCCAGTCCTTTGTTTCAATATTTACCCCAAGTCCCTGTTTACAAATGGCCAGTTGCTCCTTTCTACCGAAGTTTGAACAATGGATGTGCCTTTAGATCAAACTAATGGCTTGTTTGCTAAAGATCATATTTACTACTCCCTCTGTTCGCAAAAGGATGTCTCAACCTAGCTCAAATTTGAATATATCTACACACTAAATCATGTCTAGATACATGCAATTTTGAGCTAGATACATGCAAATTTGAACTAGGTTGAGACATCCTTTTGTGAACGGAGAGAGTATTTTGTTTGGTCAACGGCGAGGCCAACAAGCAGGGTTTTAGCAGGCTGTAATTTTTTTTACTACTAGTAATCTTTCAAAGGAGGCCCATTAGCTGAGTATTCCAGCCCAACTTGCACACGCATCGCATCTCCTCCATCCCGAGTCACTCAGTCAGGCAAGTCGCAACCAAACGCAAGCAGAGCAGGAGACGGAGGCGGGCAGGCGGCCACGACCGGCCGACCGGCAAGGGCGCGAGGCGGCGAGCCGGCGACCGAGGAGGGGCTGGGGTCCGGCGGAGCGCCGCACGCCCGCACGACCGCACCAACAAAGGCGACGCGCGGACGGCGGACGCGCCCAGCCACCAAACCCTAGCGGCAGCGGCGTCCGGCGAGTAGTTTTGGCGGGGGCCGGGGGCTGAGAAGCGCGCCGGCCTGCGGCTTGCGGCCTGCTGGAAGTCTCTCTGCACCGGAAAGAGGAGCGCCAGCCTGGTCGCCGCATCATCTGCATCGGTGGTATTTGTCCTCTAATCCTCGTATTATTTTGCTATCTCTCTGTTGCAAATTTGTAATTATGTACTAGCTCCGGTTAATTTATCTATGCGTAATATATTTCCAGATTTGTAAAAATGAAGAGAAAGCATGTGAGCATCCTTAGCTATTATACACCTAGTTCCGTTGGTAGCACTCAATCTGAACCTGAGCATGTTGCAATCAACGACACCCTCCCTTTTCACACTACACCTGAAATTGAAGCTGAACCTGAACCTGAATCTGAACCTGAACATGAAGCTGAACCTCAACCGAACCTGAACATGAAACTGATCTCCAAATTGATGAGAGCAATGACACCACATTTGATGAGAATACAAACCAAATAGTCGTTTACTTTAGTCGTCGTCAACTTTCAGCCTACCCTCTAAATAATTTATGGACTCGCTGTTGTAAAGATTCATGTAACGTTTAAGTATCTCGATGTCACTTGCATGTATCTAGACATGGTTTAGTGTGTAGATGCATGCAAGTTTGGACAAACTTGTGACATCTTTTTATGAACGGAGAGAGTATTATATTTTGTTAAAACTTCCTTCATATCTCACTTAATGTTCAAGTATGAGTATGGTGCTATGTAGCATCTGTCTGTTGCCAACTCGCTGGGTAAATAATCCAAAAAGCGGTTTTGCTGGGTCACACAGGCAAAGAAGAAAGCGTAATATCCGTAGGAACGCGTAAAGTGGCAGAATACGTCTACACGGCTTCAGACGTTTATCGTTTCCATCGGCGGGCACTGGACCGCCGGACCTCCGGACGGCGGCGGCCTGCCCGGATGGCGGTGTGCAGGCCTCCAACCACCTCGGCGACTCCGCCCACACTCGACTCCATCGCCATTCACTACCCGACCACCGGACGGCAGAGAAGCCCAACGCCGGTAGGCACTGCCAGTCCCCCACCATCTGATATTCGCAAATTGGGCGCACTCTACATGTCAGGTGAATTAGTGAAAGAACTACCTTCTCAGCGCGAATCCAACAAATTTATTCAGTTTAGTCACTAATCAGTAAATCTACCCTTGTTCTCCTGTACATTTGGATACCGGCTAAAGAATGTTGCTCTATCTGTAGTTCTATACCGTGTGATTTGGCACACTGTTTGAACCTTGTGACAGCAAATTCGTGCAAAGGGAATGTTGATTATTCACAGCATGGACGTAGTAATTCCCATCCTACTCATCCGCAGCTTGCCACGACCGAAAGAGATTTTTCGATTCCGGGGCACGGGTCACCTCCGAACTTGGCAGGCCGTACTGGAATAGCGCATCTCCTTCTTCCTATGCAAGCCTGGAAGAGAAAAATAAGCACTTGTGTTATGAAGATTGTAGTGGTAAAAGGGTAATAGGATAGTGCATTATGGAATTAGCATTTAGCTTCTGGAGAGGCAGTGTGGTTTACATCCTTTACGACAAACTCTGTCGTCTCTGCGTGGCAACTCCCGATGCAGCTCCTGCCAGAGCTTCTGCAGTCTTCGACCGGATTTCCGTAGCTTGCAAACTCAATATTTGTGATGTGCTTGCCCTTCTGGCACCTGAGGCGAACTGCTGGGTGCTTTCTGCGTGACAGGAGTGACGGGGTAGATAACTCATTCACACTACTATACACTCTGGTAACTGACATCGTGTTCACAGTTATCTGTAGGGGATCACCACCCATTTCCTCCATGAGGACGAGGGTGTTCTCTTTAGGCTTCAGGAAGTACTGTGGTATGTGGTACCTTCAGAAAGAAAAGGCAAGCAAGACATCCATTTCTGTTCATTACGGGTTCAAGAAAGGAATTTATGTTATTAGGAAGAACTAGTTCTACTACTCACAAGGATTGGGATGGTTGTCCACTAGGGGTCTTGAAGGAGACCCAATACCGTCCAATGCTCTCTCCATTGATCCACACCTCGCCCTTCCCCATACTGCTGAGGTTCAGCGTGACTGGGTCATTCCCCATGGCTTGTCAAACGTTGTCTGCACAATACAACAATGCTTATCCCAAGCTGTTGGATGCCATCACTGTGGAGTGAACATGTGATTGAAATCTATCAGGAGTTCAAGACTTATGTACATTTGCTGTACCTTGTACCAGACAAGTGGAAGGTGTATGGACTTATCAATGGCAGTCCATTGAGCATGAGACGATCCTTCCAGCGTGTAGATTTTATTCATTTCTCCAGATAAGCCAACCTGCGCAGGGTGTAATTGTTTGAAAATGGGCATCTGACATCGATCTATCAATTCAGAATTAGTGTTAACCTGGATTTACTTGGTGTTTCCACAGCTCATTATTCAGAGAGTGTGATTTGTGATGTCCCTGTTGTATGCTCACTTTATGAACTCCAAAGGTTCGTCGCTCCATGTAAGCCCCAGAATCCTTTATTTGTACAGGAAAACTCAATTGATCACAAATACTTTTCTAAATCCATTGTTAGTGCTTAACTGATTATTGCTCATGTAGAGTCCTTAATTTTTTTCTTGGGGTCCATTTAGCATTCAGAGCTAGAGTGGTGTGTTTTGGTGGCACAATAAAAAAAAATATAGCAACTAATTTTCAGTTAAGGAACAAGCAAAAAGGATTTTCTTGCGGTCCTCTTTCTTAGTTAAGCTAGATAGGCATATGTTTGCAATCTCTGTCAAAGGGTTATGTGTTTTTATTTGTTTATTAAATCGTGTCCCAGTAATTTATTCATATAAACAGTAAAATCTGAATCACTTAGCAGTTGGATGACACTTCATGCTCTCCCTGTTTTAATATTGACATTGTCTGTGCATTTAACAAACTAATATTCTATACAACCAGGTGAAAGTCATACCGGTGATCCAACCATGACACTTAGCAGTGATATGGAGTTTTGTCCTTCCTTTAGCGTAATAGGGTCTTGAGAATGATAATCTTAGGTCCATCATGGCTGCCATGCACACTACCTAATCACATGTTGAAGAATATAGCAAAGTTTGAGAAAATATGTAACTGGTAGCTGTTGAAAGAAAAAAAATCACGCTACTTCTGTTGGCTCTTCTATAAATTGCACTGAGGTAGTATTTTTGTCCTTACCTACATAATCATTGTTGATGTAAGCATGTAAAACATGTGCATGTGACTCCACGTTAAGCACTAGCTGACCATGCCCATTCGATCTATAATTATATCTGCATGATTTCCATTATTTTACGTTCAATATGGGCAGGACGAGGTATTTAAATCCAATGATAAATAGTAAACATTTAAGCAAGCTGAAGCTCATCTTACCTAGAAAGGTACCAGAGATAATCTGTTTCATCTTTTGTAGTTGAGAGATGTTCAAGAAGTCGATTTCCATTGTGTGTTGTGTTGCTTATTTCCTGAGGAATTGGTTCTTTGAATATTTTCCAGTTATCAACATCATTTAGAGGCTGGACTATTTGTGCTGTTCTTAAACCATGCTGTACATTTATCTGCGAAAAGTAAACTGATAAACGAATCACTCCCTTCAGACCTTCAACGACTGAAGAATTGTAGGAAGGTAGCTCACCTTGGCTGTTTCGAATACTACTGTCCTGCAACCTGAGAGGATACTTATTGATTTCGGAGCTATCTGGAATGATGCTTCACCAAATTGGATGTTTGATGTTTTATGCTTGTCAAAGTTTACTAGGAAAGCCACACAGTCTGACGCTGTTTCAAAAACATGCCCCTGTAGTATTCCAAAAGTTAGCCCCGTTGGATCAACGGAATTTTACTGAATATAAGGTAGACCTAGTTTCACTCTGCACACAATTTCACCTCTTGCTGTTCACCAAATGAATAATTAGAATATGATCCTGAAAGTAGCGACTCTTCAGATTGCTTCACTGCAGCATGCAATTCTCTGAGATGAGACCATGTTGATTGCCATATTAAGCCTGGATGAGCATATATTTCAACATCAATACGTAAATTTTAATAAAATATCTTTATTTGTTCTCTCGAGATCTTTATTGATGTAGATTTCATCACTTTCTTACTAGACATGTTTACATGGTTTGTTTTTATGTGCCTTCCTAGGGGACTATGCTCATGTTATGGTATTTTCTAAGAAGTTTAAAACAGTTGCAGTTGCTTTTAGAATATGTCAAACATAGCTTGCAACGGAAGAAATACTTACCATATTCGTCAAGTGGAGCTCCGTCATAGTAGCTTGTTGTTACATAGGAGGATGCAAACCTTCCAAAGTTTGTCCCACCATGATACTGCATCATAATTCATAATCATATGAGATCATGAAAGGAATACTAAACAGATGTACTCAGAGATGTAAGGGCAGTTTCTTAAAGTTAACAGCCTTATAGGGTGTACCATGTAGTAGTTTACAAAGCTTCCTTTTTTTCTTGCTATAAAAAGTGCAACTGCAAAGGAAAGATCTGCTGCTGATCTGAATCTTGGGTCATGACCATATAAAGGATATCTGTATGCAGAGAAACTTGTATGTTAGGCCTTTTACCCTCGGAGCGTGAAAGATCCTCAGAAGAAAAGCAAAGAGTATTTGTCGCACACCGAGATGTCCAATTTTCTGTCCACAAAGCTGGTTTGTTAGGCGAATTTGGCCCAAGAAATGTTTCCCCACAGATGAGGCCATTGCAGGTATTAATCTATCACGTAATAAAATGTTATTGCTGATTTCAATTTGTGGAAAATCTATAATTCTGCGTAATGGTATAAGAAATGGCACTGACAATTGGATCTGGAGCATCATCCTGCTTGCACATCATCCATGGAACACCCGTCTGGAGGTTTACAGCCATTGCTGCTGCCCACTGAACATAAGGTGGTCCCCTTGAATGGAATGCTGCCTCGACTAGCTTATATTCGTTCTCAATCTGCAAGTTTAAGTTTTAGGCTTGCATACAAAAATCATACTATAATACAAACACGAAGGACAACAATTTTTTTCAACTGAAATACCTGTGATATGATTATTGGACCTCCTTGTGGATAGTACAAGTTTTCTTCCTTCATCATGTTAACTATTTTTGCAACGAAAGTTTGCATATGTACCTGCAAGTTGTTCAATATTTAAATATGAATAGTCTGCTATGATAGTTTAGGATGAAATAACTGCGCTGTGCTGTCCTTGCGCAGTTAGCATTGCATGTAGATTCATCATTCAGTTCCTCAACCAAAA
The DNA here is from genome assembly GCA_947311845.1 of Poa pratensis. Classification (NCBI taxonomy): domain Eukaryota; kingdom Viridiplantae; phylum Streptophyta; class Magnoliopsida; order Poales; family Poaceae; genus Poa; species Poa pratensis. The sequence continues at coordinate 35,472,204 of CAMZMU010000061.1, read as the reverse complement.
GCCTCTATATGCTTGTAGATGCATCTTCTTTTCAGTTTTTTTGTACCGCTTGTTTCTCATAGTGAGGTTTGGTAAGTTTGTATGGAATATAATACACTCACCTCATATGTGACCTGTTTTCACCTATGTATTATACTTGTACCTCACAATAATTTCACATCTCTTTTGTGCTTGCTTAAAATGCATCATGTGACATTTTGGCGTTTCTGAGGTTAGTGCAGTGTTCTACAAGATAGAACTACAATGGAAGAATTATCCTGAGTGTCAGGTAAGATAAATTATCTTACCATGTGAATGAAGGATAGTAGGTAACAAAGAAATGATAATTACTCTGAATAACCCAGCTGCAGTTATAAGATCATGTGATATAGTTTCAAATCATGTCAGTGTTCAAGGCCTCGGGTAGCAGGATACCTTGAAGGGTTCGTTGTCGCTTCTGAAGGTAATGTTTGGGACACGCGTAACCAAAATGGCATGGCTCTGCATGAATAAAGGATTCAGTAAAGCTTTCTATGTTCAGGACACCATAATAAGCTGCATTCCATGTAGGAACTGCACTTGATGATCTCTTACCCGTATTTCCATTCTGCCTCGACGAAGGGGCCAACCCGGAGGCTTACGTAGAGGCCTTGAGCATGGACTTCTCTGATGAATTTCACCAGATCATATCTCCCTTCAAAGTTATACTGGTCCAGAAAAAAAGAAGAATTTGAAAGTCTCTTAGGTGCAACAAAATGCTCTATTACTGAAGTTTTGGCTTGTGTTGTGCAAAGCGCATGCACCCACCTGACCTTGGATAGGCTCATGAACATTCCAGAAGACGTATGTTTGTATGACGTCCAGGCCACCTTTCCTGGCGTTCTCTATGAGTCCCGGCCACATCTGGTAATGGTAAATAAATGCATCATTCATTCTACATCAGTTTGATAGAAGGAATGAAGCTTCCTGCTTCATATGACCCACTGTGCATGCTTCATTGTGTGCAATATGTATATACTGTTATTGAATGAACTAATTTGATTGCTGAAGAAAACTTGTCTGGGCCATTCCTAATTATTTGGTGAATCGTAAATTTGCTCCAAGAAATGCTTGAGATGACATATTCTGGCTTGCCTAGGCAGTGTTTTGCCTGCATTTCTTCCATTTTGAATGAATTGTCGTATCATTTTCTCTGATGTGATGAAGCAAACCAAGAGATTTTAAACTGTAATCTGCACACGGCTTTCCCATGAGCTATCAGCTCAATCTACCACCAGTTCACCACCCGAAACATTTTGTTACACAGCAGAAAGTTACACCGAATTGTAAAAAAAAAATGAAAGGGTGCAAGCACAATCATCATAGTAATACGAGAACCCAGTATCTACAAATTAAGTTCAGAAAATCAACTTTAAGCAGAAAGAATCGGTGCGAGATGACACAATGAAACAGAATACGGTACATGCATACCTCAGGCGTGCTTCTCGGGTAATGTATGTCTCCGGAGAAGAGCATCCTCCTGGCGCCATCCAGTATCAGGGCTCTGCCGTCGTACGTCACCTCTCTTCTCGCCGTCCCGTTCTGTCCTCCATCCTCCTCCTCAACCCAGAATCCTTCTGCCGCCGCCGCCGCTGACGTGGCCACGAGCACCACCATGATCGCTGCTGCTGCTGCGATGGCGGCGGCCATCTCTATGGGCTGCTAAAACACTCCCCGGGTTCTACTTCCTTCTCACAACTGTATGCAGGTGCCTTATGCTCGTTTTATTTCCTTGCATATATGGGTGCCGCAACATGGCAAGTAGTGCATGCTTTCACCACGAGTCAGAGACACGAATATTCATATAGGGGAAGGTTGCAGGTTAGGTCGCAAGGTTGCGTTCGCATGCTCGTTTTTTTACTATTTATAATTAACTAGATTTGTATGTCGGAAATATGTTGATACATCTCCTGAGTATAGTGTAGACATGCATGGTTCGCAGCTTAGGGCCTCTTTCATAAAAAGATTTTAATGATAAAAAAATCGGACGATTAAAATGTTCAGTAATTTTTTCCATGTTGGTTGTTTGATTCATAGGATTCAATCATATACAATTTTTTTTCTTATGATTCCTTTATATTGCATTTCATTCATAGGAAAGTTTGCATTCGCTCAAACCTCTTCGAAATAATCCTTTTATTTTCATGCAACACAATCAAATGTACAAAAATCCCACAAGAGTCGAATCTGACATGCCATTTCTATTGTGTGTTTTTTCCTATTAATGCAGTGGCGGAGCTTGCTGAAGTTCGGGGGGGGGGGGGGGGGGGGGGGGGGGCAGTGGCCCCTCTGAGTATTGATGTATGTGACTGAAAAAACTAAACTGATGCGAAATTTCACTTGAGGTACTAATACTGGAGTTGCCAAGTTTGGCGGAATGTCACTCGAGAAATTAGTACTCTACATGGCGAGAACGAGAACGGTTGTGGTGATTGGCCTATACATTACGTCTTATTCTTGCAATAGTGCAAGGCAGAAGAGCTGGCTCTGATTTGCAGGATGTGCTCTACACGATGTTGATCTATTAAATTGTAAATTGATCTCACATATACAATATGATCATGACATATGACTCACACGAGTGTGTGCTAAGGACCGATACATTGACTTGAAAAAATTTCATGTTTGATTTTGATTGGTGACATTGCGAAGGAACCTCACTTAGAAGTGAAATATTTATAACACCCAAAAGTGAAGTTTATAAATAGACCCGCGTTCTCTAGCCATGTTATGCATTGTGAGTGACACCATAAAAGAGACAGTGGAACAAAAGGTTAACTCCATAGCCTGCAAAAGTTCTAGCATACATTTCACACAAAAAAACATATGGAGCTTATGTTTTGCATGTTCCTAAAATGCAGGAATAGATGAAACTTATGATTGCGGTGTCATGTCCATTCAAATCATATAATATATTTTTATCCGATTGCCTCGAAGGAAAAAATGTACAAATTCTTTTCAACAAGTTACAGTGGATGAAATTTTCTTACAAACTGTAGCGCAAGGGATGCTAAAGAAAATTATATTGTTTATCCTATGGATCAAACAAACCAAACAAGAAAAATTCCCAACTATTTGAGATCTTCAGAAATCCTTTTGAAATCATTCGAAAGAGCACTTAGCATCTATTAAAATCTTATTCTATTAAGTGATACACAAAAATAAGGCTCGAGCTGAGCCCGGCTTTAAATTAATAAAGTCATCTGGCTAGGTCATACAACGCAAACACATCAAGGTCCAGAGGACGTAATAACGCATTAAGTGATACACGTAGGATCGAGCCAAAACTCAAGGCATGTGTTTTGGTGATGGAACATCACGAGTTTGATCCATATGGTTTTACGATTCGTGTTATCCAAACAACTTTTAGTAAAAAAAAAATCCTTTCCAATCCTATATTTTACACTTGTACTATATCCTATTCGTGATTTCCCCTGTATTTTTAAAATCGATTTCCTCTTTGCTTTTAAAATCGTGCGAATCGAAGGCAAATCTACACGCACGGTTGGACTTTAAACTCGTTTCCGCCTTCGTCTCAGAGAGCCGGTTACGCCTATCCACCAAAGCCACGCAAACGTATCAACTCCTCCTCTCTCCCCGAAACTTCAGATTGTTCAGGGTTCAGACCCCAGTACTCCACCGCACACACCACCAAGCCCATGTCGGAGGCGTCCTCGTCCTCGGCGGCGGCCCGGCCCCGGCCGCGGCTCCGGCGCTGGATCCGGAGGCGATTGCCCTCATGGCGGACGAGGCGCCGCCGGAGGAGATGACGCTGGTCCTCAAGTGGAACGGCAAGGAATACACGGTGCGGGCGATGGGGGACGACACGCTGCTGGAGCTCAAGCGGCGCATCTGCGAGGCCACCGACGTGCTCCCCAAACGGCAGAGGCTTCTCTACCCCAAGATAATGCTCAACGACGACTCCGTCCTCCTCTCCTCCATCCCCTTCAAGCGCAACCTGAAGATCACCATGATTGGGTATGCGCGATCCCCCCCCCCCCCCCCCCTCGTAAAGCTGCCCGCGTAGTTGCTTGGTTCGGATGCGTGCCTGCGAAGAACAGTGTAGCCGCGTAGAAATGGATGATGGGTTTGTTATCCTCCGCCGAAACGCTAGGTTTCGGTCCGTGAATTCGCAGGGGATGCGCGTTTGGTAGGGATCGAGTGCTGATGCTATGGTTTTGCGATCCGAGCGGGCGAGATTTTGAGTGCTCTGTACACCAATCGCTAAACCCTAGCTGGTTTGATCTCTTCTGTTTGCTTCGTGATTTGAACTTGTTGCTCTGTTTCGTATGTTCTGGGTTAGTGGAAGTGGCTATTTGATTGTGGATTTGGGAATTTAGTGTGCTCGTATCTGAAAAACAGGAAATGCTCGTCTATTTGACAGTTTAGACGATAGGGTGGGGAATTATGTGGGTGGTGGCAGCAGAAGCGCGACATCAAGTGGCGCTGATAGATTAGAGAGGGATCCCATTAGAGAGTATGCGGTTCTCATCTGAGAAGGGTAAAATTACCTGCTAAAACCTTATGCCTTGGTAGTTTTGATGACATTTGAGTGTGCTGCAAAGGCGTCTCACTTGAAGTTGGAGTATGTAAATTGTTGCCTTGTCCGATAATTCTTATTGTTGGTGGTATCATGAACTTTGTTGAGCCATTTTTTCACTTGTGGATAGGAACAGGTAGTCATTCTCGAAATTCTGGAGACCTGTGGCTGTGGCCAACATTTTCTAATGTGCTTTTGAGTTATCGTATCATTTGGTGGTTGTTGTCTGTTAGATATGCAGGCTAGCAGTGTGGACCTTGAGTCAATGTGTTATAGAGATGGTAGCTGAATTTTAATGATGATGTAAGAGCAGTCTAGTCTCAATGGATGGTGCTATGTGGGCTCATCATTTACCCTAGTCTCATAGCATTTTTTTCTTCTTCGACCCCTTTCTGTCGATTACTTGTCAAATGGAGTTTGGTCAGCTCCTATGTATTCTGTTTTATGGTGTTACCTGACCATCATGTTTTCCCGTATTTGCAAAATTGTGTAGATTATGGATCAATGCTGCTTGGCGAATCGTGTTAAGCTGCATAATTCTGCAATTAAATGTTTGTAAAGGCCTAAAGGCATGCTAGTGGAATACTTATATACAGTGCGAAGTGAGGTAATTGATTTCTTTCACATAGACAGATCATGAGTACAGAAGTACTTTAATGTACAGTGAGAAGATACATCTTGGACGTGGAGTGTGGATTGATATTGTAGGATAACATTCTTATGCCCGAATTGAAAGAACAAACATTTTTTGATTGGGGATGGCTATGGTGTATAACACTCAAAATATTATTTTTTGTAAAATCTTTTCCACCCCTAATATGTGTTCCACTCCCCACCCCTAGTGCCTTCTGCAAATTCGACTAATTCACCTGACATTATTTCACCAAGACCTATAATACGAGCAATCCCATCCCCCACTTGAACTACGCGACCAATATTCTCAATCTAGTTCCAGCTGTAGGATGATTAGTGGATGGCGGAGGAAGTGTACTATGAGTGCATGGGCATGTACGTAGCAATCACCTAGTATTTTATAATTCGTACTTGCATGCTTGTGATCTTTCAGTTAGGCATTTCAATTTGGGAGCAGGATCAGTTCTTTGAGCCGGAAAAAATTGTATAGTTGTGAACTACGTTGTTTGTGAAAGTGAATCTGATCTTAATGTTACTTTATCCCTGAGCTTTACTCAACAGCAGCACATTGCAAATTTAAGGTTCTTTTCAAGGTTTCAAATTCAATTCACACTTGTGATGCATCGAACCTCAAACAACATGCTTCGGTTCAAAATTGTAATTTGTGAACTTATATAGTTTCTTTCCATATGGAAGAAGCCCACTGTCCTCTTAACAATAATTTATATATTTGTTGTCTTTGCACTGTACTTCAGTACTGTCGAAGAAGACATAATAGTGGACCAACCAGATGATCCAGAGGTAGTCGATGATCATGAATTGTTCAAGAGTGAATTTACTGCTATCAAGGATAATGAGGTCTACCAGAAAAAATTAAGAAGACGTGCAAGCCAGTATAAGGTATATTTTCTTGTAAATTTTCATTTCCTGTTATATGCTTCTTCCGTATGCCTGCTTGTATGGTTCTGCACGTGTATCTATTTGTCGTTCTGATACTGTTGGTGCTTGGTCTCTGTTCAATCTATGTGAAATCAGTTCAACTTCCTGCATGATTTAAGCTCCGACTGGATTAAATATTTCGCTATAAGACATTAGTCTGTGATTTTCCATCTACTGAAAATTGTGAGTCTTCTTGAGTAACAGTACAATGAGTGCCCATCTTGTGTTCCCTTACTTGAACCTAGATCTACTTCTGGTAGACTGATACTGTCGAGATAACAACAGAAGCAATCACTGTCGGAGTCCATGTTGGTTATGGAAGCAAGTTGGTGGGCCTTTACCTAACTGTCCTGTTAAACTTAATTGTAAGATGAATTTGAGGTGTGATGAAGGGCTCTTGTGTCGTGCATTGGCTTTTTTCTCCTTATATAAGGTGATTCTCCTGGCCTGATTAACATATCTTTCTGTGCCTATGCTTGTAGTTCAAGCTCTTGAATCCGTGCCGTGAAGGAAAAAGATTGCTTGTGTTAGACATTGACTATACTCTGTTTGACCACAAGTCTCCAGCTGAGAATCCTTTGGAACTTATGCGTCCATGTAAGGACACTTTTCATCGACACTGTTATGTTTCTCTGTCAGCAATTTTTCATGCAATAATCCCTTCGCAGATCTTCACGAATTTCTGGCTGCTGCATATGCAGAGTATGATATCATGATATGGTCAGCAACAAGGTAAGCCTTTTGCTACCCTTAACTCTCGGTTAATCGATCATTATTGCAATCTGAAATTGGTATAATGATTTAACCATTGACCCTTGAATGCAGTATGAAATGGGTGCAGTTGAAGATGGAGCAACTTGGCGTTCTTAGCAATCCCAACTACAAAATCACTGCTCTGATGGATCACTTGGCGATGATAACTGTGCAATCTGAGAAGTACCATGCAAACAAAATTTTCGACTGCAAGCCTCTTGGTGTCATTTGGACCAAGTTCCCTGAGGTTCGCATTCTGTGCTCAAGTGTATCACTAACAAATGTAATGTTTTCTGGTGGAATTATCTGACCATTGCTCGTGGCTGTTCCATATGTATGCAGTACTACAATGAAAAGAACACGATCATGTTTGATGACCTCAGAAGGAATTTTGTCATGAATCCACAGAATGGCCTTGTGATCAGACCATTCAACAAGGCCAGTAAGAACAGAAGCCGTGACCGAGAGCTGGTACATCTTTCGCAGTACCTGCTCGCCATTGCGGAGCTAGGAGATTTTAGCAAGCTGGATCACGATGCTTGGGAATCCTTCATGGAAAATGGCAAGAGACGCAGACACAGGTAGTTTCCTCCAGTGTAGTGATCGGCAGACAGAAACTTCTAGAGGAACTAAGTTTTTGTCAAGTTCCATGAACTACATATACTAGCGCACCGGAATGACCATGAAAACCCTGATATCTACTTAAATTTCATTGCCAAAACACTCATGCTCGATCTGCATTCATCTTCTTGCTATACTGCATTTGTTTCGGAGCCTTCAGTTGTGTGCCTCTTAAGTTTTAGTGTGGAACTGTTAGGTTTGCACTGCGATTTGTTTCTTTGAACGATGCACTGTGATTTGACCATCTATATGTTTGCCACCACTATCTGGCATCCAGCTTTCCATGGCGCGCAGTGTTTGCAACAGTTCCTAGTGTTGTCAGGGGCCATATAGGGTCATGCACACCCAAATTTTTGGAAATGAAAATCATATATATATTGCATAATAGGTACATGTATTAATGACGTAGCTTTGAGCAAAATAAGCTTATGATCTTATGATTGTGTAGTACTTCTCTAATTTACGCAAACTAGTTGGCATGTACGTGCAACGCACGTTTTCACAATTAAATGGGGCAATTTACAAGGGTCTATGTGGATTAATTTTTCTACACTTTTGCATTCCTATATGTTATATTTAAAATAGGACCATGCATGCTTATGTAAGCATCATGGAGAACACAAATCTCATATAGAAGCCAACGAAACTGGTGTGCGGCGTCGCTGCTGTCGCGAAATATGCCCTCGGCCCCAACGGATTCTCGTGGCGCTCGCCGAAGCTACACCCACGGGCAAGGAAGGAGGATCTTCAGAGACCTTTCCGTGGGATGTGGGTAGGAGGAACTATTAGATAAGGATTTTGTAAATCCTAGTTGCATGCTGAATGTAGCTTATATGTGAGACGGACTCAAATTATAATACATTCAAATTTCTGGATGCCACAAATCTATACTTCTTATAAAGCAAAACCCCACTAAGTGTAGTTATTATTTTTCTATCTCTACATGCAAGCTATCCACATCATTTGCTCTTTTAGCCAATCAATTGTCCATGTCATCCCACTAACACTCAATAATTATTTTTTATCTCTACATGCAAGCATACACATCATCTTTTTTAGCCCATAAAAATGTCCACATCATTCTTTTTATATTTGAATGATAAGATCACACCATGTCGCTATTTAATTACACAAGTAATCATGTGCAATTAGAACACCGGAATACGTTTCGCCCGTGAACTTTTTGCCAGTTATTTTCAATAATGAAACTCATACAACTATTATACAAAATTATGGACTCTTCTATATGTATTCACTAAAAAAAAGTCTAAAAATATTATGCGAAAATGTGCATGTCATCTTCATGCAAGCCATCCACAATATCCATTTCTTCAAACCGTTAATATAATCTTAATTATCTATAGCAATCACACACACCACTAAATCATAATAATCTTTGTATTATAAACCACATACATTTGATGTCTAATTTTTTTAGCCATTTTATTAACTTTTTAAGAGAGACCCGCCGCAACGCGCGGGGTGTGGTTCTAGTTATGTAGATGCTTCAAGTCATGGGAAAAGTTTTAAAACTGAGAGACGACTTACACATTAATGTTCGGACCTATAATTTCTAAACCTAAGTTGCAAACAGTAGCGATCTCGTCCAGATAATAATATGAATATATTAGAGAAGGATTTAAAAAATCCTATTAGCATGCCGAACGTAACTTATATGGGCGATGATTCAAATTATAATACCATTCAAATTCTAACATGACACATATATGCAGATGCTTCAAACCATGGTTAAAAAATGTGAACAGAGAGACGATTTGCACATTAATGTACAGACCTACAATTTTGAGACCTAGTTTTGGAAACGCCAGTGATCTTGTTTGGACAAATATCTGACATTCTACACAAATTTTTTTTGAGTACAGGATTACAGATCTAATGAACACCGAACTAGCAGTACAACCTCAGGAAACAAAGAAAATGCAAACCAGTCCTTGAGGCCCAGCTCCACCGACGCCGCCGCACCACGGTGACCGCCGAGCTCCACCCAAGCCGGCAAACCGCAGCGAACCGCGGCCAGGAAGCCGCCGACAAAGCCGCCGTCTTCAGTCCATCCCAGCCGCTCCCCCGTCGTCGGCCACGTCACAGGCCCACCTCCCGCCCTCTCCACGACGAGCTATCCCCAAATCGGCGCCCACCGGCGCATGATCCGCCTGTCTCGCCCGCTCCTCCTCCTCTCCGACTCGCCGATCCACCGCCTGGGTCTTGGCGGAGAAGATGAGAGCTAGAACACCACCAGAGCAAGCCACCGCCTAGGTCTTGGCGGAGAAGATGGGAGCTAGAAGACCACCAGAGCAAGCCACCGCCTTGAACCAGCGCCGACGCTCGACGCTGAAGACGACCCTGAAGATCTAGAACCCCGATCTCCTGCACCCCCCACAAGCTCCGACCGGCGCCGGAGAAAGCACCGGTAGAACAGGGACGCACCTGCAGCCCCCAGCACCGTCGAAGACGCCGCCGAGGAGGGGAAGCCGCAGAGCATCAGATCGCGATGGCGCCGCCCTTCCCGCCATGGCACTGCCGCCCGTAGCCCCGAGCTACTCACCGGAGCGCAGATCTGGAGATTCACCACCCTCCGCCACCGGAGCATCAGATCGCGACGGCGCCGCCCTTCCCGCCATGGCACCGCCGCCCGCAGCCCCGAGCTACTCACCGGAGCGCAGATCTGGAGATTCACCACCCTCCCGCCACCGGAGCGACCGACGGAGGTTGAGAAATCTCCAGATACGCCGGCGGCTGCTGGTCGACGCGGAGTCGCCTCTGAGCACCGTAGCACGGGTGGTTTCCAGAAATAGAGGGGAATGCGGTTTTACATTCTACACAATTATTGTATCATCTGCTTACCCATTAATGTACATACTAAAAAAATAAACCTAAAATTGCAAGCCTATTGATTAATCTGCACATAGTTTGGTTCTAAGCTAGAGGACATTGACCAAGGAGTGAAGGTTATCAATGTAGAGATAGCGAGAGAGCGCTGTAATTCTAATCATGGCCGTTGATTTGTGCGAGCTAACAATTTCAAAGCATCAGTGAGGCTGGGTCCATAAGGTTGATCGCATGGTGTGGAATCATATCAGTATAACCTCGAGTCCAGGGTAACCAAAAAGGAATCGAACAGATCACAGGAAAGACATGGTCTTCTTCCCCTTAATGCTTTGATGCTTGCCCCAAGACTTTTATAATTGCTGCTTATCCTCCTCCACTTCTTTTTATCAATCAGCGCTGATCGATACACTGGCGAAATAGCCTACGCCTCGCGATTGCAGTCTAATAGCAAAGTGGAAGCTGACTTCTTGAGCTGCAGCGTCCTGACCTTCCGGTACAGCGGCGACACCTTCAACAGTGGAGAAGATGACCACGGCCCACCGGCACTCACATGCCGCTTCCTCCAGCCGAGATTGCTGCCGCCACCTGTGTGGGACCGCGACGGGCGGCGGGGTCGAAGACAGGAGGCAGGACCGGTCCTGCTACTGCTAGATTCAGACTCTACCAAAGACAAAGATGCTCAAATCCGAACCTCGTTTCCAGGATCGGCGACCACGGCCGTCTCCTCGCCCCAACGAGCTGCGCGTAGTGCCTCTTCAGCTCCGTCGTGCTGCACAGCTCCGTCGACGTTGCCATGCCCGCAACTACGCGAATCTGAAAAAGTCTGCTCGAGCGTGGAGCTCGATGGCCTCGTGTGCAGGCTCTCGCGGCATGAAGAACATCTGCTCGGTGGAGGAAGGCAGGGCGACAGCCGTCTGGGGATGGGGTGTCGGTGGTGTGGGTCACAGGAGACGTGCGGTTGGAGGCGTGAGGTAGGACATGGCCGCAGGTGGCTCGCCGCGTCGGGGCTGGGGACGGCCCTGGGCCTCCATCCTGGCGAAGATCTCGAACCCGCGCCGGACGGCGTCTGCGGAACATCAGCTGCGGCGTTGGAGCAGAGGTAGAGGAGAGAACGGGATGGCGGTGGCCGGGTCGATCGCCGCATTGTAGAGGGCCAGAGCGGTGGCCGGGTCGATCGCCGCGTTGTAGAGGGCCAGAGCGGTGGGAAGGTCGGCGTCGCCGGAGCACATGTCACAAAAAAGGGTAACATAACGTTTCGGGATTTAATCTGGATCGTTGATCAATATGAACGACTCAGATTTAATGTATCAACACAACACAACACAAGTTTGCTCTTTTAATAGTAGTATAGAAAAATCGATGATTTATCTAGCTATGGTAAAAAAGTTTTGATTTTAGCTATTTGAATCATTTATAGAGTAGCCAAAAAAAATTGAGCACCCAGATTCGAAAACCTGGATCCGTCCCTGGTGTTGTAGAATCATGAGCATGCCTTGGACTGGGCTGAGTTACTGCTACTGCTAGTGTGTTGGTGATGACTGCTGAGACTAGCATCTGTCTTACTGGCTCTCCCAACGTATCATTTCGAGCATCATAATGATGCTGCAGTCGTACCAGTCTACGGCATCTGTAGGCTCTGTATGTAGGAACCAGGACAAGTTATTATGGTCCCTGGCTAGCTGTCGCCGTGTTCACTGTCCTCCTCTCGCCTTGCCAGTACTCGTTGATGATGGCCTGCGTCGTGAATCTTTTACATCAGTTTCATTTATGTATTTTCGAAGGAATCACGTTAATTTTGCAAGCTTATTTGAGTTTCCAATACTAGAATTTTACCTAGGTTATCCATGAAAGCTTAGTTCTTAAGGACGCATTGGCGTTGCAACTGCCTGATTTGGGTTAGGTTGCATTGCCATCCGCGCCTTCATGTAATAGTAGCGATCTTTGGTTTCTTGCCCGGTTGCTCCCCAACCCCACGACCAGCAGGAGATGCCCCACGGCCACGGGTGTGCTGGGATTCAGTGAAGGAATCCCTTAAGATAACAGCGGCACGTGGACACGACCGTGCCTAGCCAAGCCAAATAGCCACTTGTTGCTCCAAAACCCGGAGTGAATTACATCTGGTCGACATCAGTCAGTTGTGGTCTTTGGACGCCATCCTTGATGCCAAAATCGCCTCCTTTAATAGGTATTCCATTTATTTTCACCTGATGCTGCAGTGAATTTGTTGGGTGTAAAGCCATTGGGTGCGCCAAGTAAATAAAACTTCCATTACACTCGACGATCCAAGAAACACGCCACAGAAGCACAACAGCATAAGCATTGGTCATTTATGCAAACATGACACAATGGTACAACACGGTACAGATTACAGACGCTGAAAAAAAGTTAAATGAAAGGCAGGCTGTAGAGGAGGGTCAAATCTAGGACGCTTTGGGCTTTACATTTTACAAACGGGACGGCACACTCTGACTGACACACAAACATGGCCGCAAGCACGGGCATTCTTTTATTGTTTTTATACTCGGTTAAAAAACAGAATGCCAGAGATACGGCCGGGAGTAAAATATACTGATGATCACGCAGGAAGGAACTAGACACAAGACTCGGCAGCAAGCTCTGTGAAAATATATATCGTCGTGGAAGAAGAAGAAGGGCTTGAGCGTGATCAAGCGAGGAGCCAGAAGTTCTTCTGCCACCGGGTGCTGACGAGGTAGCCGCCGACGCCCTTGCTCTGCTTCCTCACCGCCAGCGTCAGGCACTCCGCCTGGCTGATGCACTGCTCCACGAACTCCTCGCTGCTGCTCCGCACGAAGCTGCAACAAAGTTGCTTGTTCAGATTCAGACACACACGTTTGCATTTTTGCTTAACATGATCGAGTTGTAGAAAAGAAGATAGCCATGACAAGAAGAAAAGTAACCAGTTTCCCATGATGCTACTTTACTGCATCGTTATCTTGTCCACATGAAGATGGCAACAATTATAGGTGTATGTCGTGTAGGATCCTTGCTTTACTTAGTTGAGATGCGTCTAAAGGGACAAGGAAAAGCATCTGGGATTTATGGATACCACATGGATCTGCAGTGTAGTGTTGTTTTCCGTAAAGACATGCGTGGACCATGATATTGAACGGTGGTGAGCCCGATCAAGCCTGCCCAGGAGCCATCGCTTGTGAATGTACCGGACCCGCTCATAATTCATCATAAAAGGCTAGGCCGAAGAATCTCTCCCTCAATTGCAAATCACCCCACCCCATAAGATAAATCTACTAGTGGTATTTTTCTAGTGTTGTTTTCCTGATAAGGATAAGCTTAAGTTGACACCAGTAGCAGTGTAGCTGAAGTTTTTTGTTTGGGATTCGGGATCCAGATATGAATGACTCTGAACTACCCCATTTTAAAAACTACACACTGCAGTCCAGAGTACAGGCTGACACCATGATAGATTCTCCCGGCCGGTTGCTACTCAAAGTTGACCTTAGCCTCGCATTGTTAACACACGCATACTGCCAATACACCCAATAGGGATAAGGTAGATATAAGATATACATACAGTAATTTGAGGTGAGCTGCTTACCAACTTAGCCAGCAGAAGGTGGAGGGCTTGGTCTGGCTGAGCACCAGCACGGAGGCCTCCAGCTTCTTCACCTGGCTGAGGACGGTGGCCAGCTTGGGGCCTTGGATCACCAGCGCTTCGATCTCCACCTACCAACATTCAACATCCCTTTTCTCAGACGCAAAGAGGACGCAGGAACAGTTAAAAACATTTATGCAGTGTATGTATGTAGTTCATATATGCACGTACTGTTAAACCATTATTAGTGCTGTAGTGGTGTACGTACTACTGCATTGAGATTCTGACTTTTGATTGAAGCAAGCAAATCACTGCTGGTTGGGTACCTGGGTTTCGTAACTCCCTTGTTTATGGCCGGTTTAGGCGGGATTTTGCTTGTGGTTATGGGAACCTTGGAGTTGGAGGAGCCCCACTGACTTGTTTTTTTCCTAATCCTTTATGCAGGCAGAGGGTCCTTTTGGGCCTGCCAAGATCCATCCAGCCATGGAAAGTGGGCGGTGATTCCCTTTTCATCCGTGTTACCGATCTGATCTATGAATATAACAACCGATGGAACATGTTCACCATTTCGCCTAGCCCTGAACCCTTTGCAAGTATACCTTCAGTCTGAAGGTCTCTCTCCTTCGTGGAAATGAACTGAACTCCAAGGATTAACCAGGAACCAAACTTACACTATTGACTTTTGGTGGCAACACTATACTTGGACATATTCTTTAGGCCTGATTTTTAGTTCGACGAACTAGTCGTAGGCGAAACTGCATGACTATACAAAAAACATTTTCTCGAGGTCTAGGTTTTATGAACTGCTCCTAAACGGACATGCATGAAGTATAGTACTCCAGGCACATGTAGTAGAACATTTTTCTAGCTTGGGGTAAAGCTTGGTGAACTAGCAATTCTCTTGGGCATGCCTCCAGGCAGATGATGCCAAAAGGGTAGCCGAATCAAGCTAGACAGTGGAAGCTAGTCCCAAATCCGGCAGTTTGAAGTAACTGAGCGCAGGTAAACTGCTCGAAAACTAGTGCACCCAGAGCCTCAGATAGTCAGATAGCTATAGCCAGAACCAGACATCCCGTATTCTCGTCGCACCAAACAAGAACAACAATGGAGAAAGGGCACGTATAGTACCTCGGGCCGGCAAGCCTTGCAGAGCGTGCCGAGGGAGTTGGCGAGGGATGGAGCCATGTCGTCGTCCCCTCCGCAGTGCGGCAGGACGTGGAGCAGCGTGAGGAAGTCCCCCCTGTTGGCGACGTGCGTGAGCGCCCACATCATGGCGTGCTTGGCGCCGGAGCTGTCGTCCACCACCACCATCACCCGCTTCCTCCCGGCGCCTCCGCGCCGCCTTGCACGTACCCTCCTCTGCCCGCCCTCTTCTTCGACCACCGCCTCGACGAGCCCCTCCTCCTGCCACCGCCACCGCCGCCGCTGCTGTACCCCTCATGCGGGGCCTGCACCCCGTTGCTCGAGCTCAGCTGCCTCAGGAAGTGCTCCCCGGCGCCGCTCGCCATCTACGGCCGGTGGCAATGCTGCTTGCCGTGCGCGCACACGTACTGTGCAGGAGGAGTGTGGTGGTGGAGTGTGGAGCGAGCGAGTGGCACGGAGCTAGCTAGCGAGCAGAGCGCGCGGTATAAGGATGGAGAGGCCGGAGGAAAGGACAAGGCCGCTTAAAGAGAGGAATCATGGAGGGGACGGATGGATGGACGCTTGGTAGTGGTCACGAGCGCTCGCGTTCCACTTGTACTGCAGAAAACAAAAATAAAAACACTGAAAAAATATTCAGAGTAGAGTAGGAGTACTTAAACAGAAACAATAATGCGAATAGAATAGTACCAGAGAATTCCTGCACAAATATTCATGGACGTTGATGCATACATTATTGAACTTGTTTTGATTCGGCTTAGGGCTAGCTTGCGTGTGCATTTCACATGCTTACGGACGGACGTTGCTTTCAGGGCTGTGCGCGGGAGAGAATATGTCAGTTCTCGTCGGCATGCAAGGTTAGCTCCAAAACCGGATGGATTGGTCAATACGGCATCAATCGTAATCCACGGAGTTCTTGGCACTAGCTAAGCTAGTTCCATACTTATCGCGTAAAATTAGCGTTGTTTCCAAATGCTTTTGTTACTCCTAGCTAGTGTAGTGGATCTTGTTTTCTATATGCACGTGCTAGCTCACCTAGCTAGCTTAGCTACCCCCTATGCAATATTTTGGACCCAATTTGCAAGCTCGGGCAGTGAAGCTGATTAAGAACAAGCGCTGCTGTCAGCAGCTAATTAATTCAAGTTTAGCCTAGTTAAATCCAAGGATTTGCTGGGACCGGCGAGCAAAACTGACAATCCTCACACACTTGTTTTCTTGGATGCACACGCATATCTAGTCCAATTCACTCGAGAGCGGTGCTGAGAAGCCCGGTTTTCTCCAACTCACATGGTGCAACCAGTATCTCGGGCCGTTAGTTTTCACGATTGAACGACGTGTTTTTTTTCATTGAATACGTTGAACGTTCAACCTCTTAGGGCCTCTTTGCTTCAAAAGATTTTCAATTTTTTTTGGTAAGATTCTAATCCATAAGATTTTTCCTATGGAGTCCATATTGTTCAAGGAATGAATAATCCCAAAATCTTATGAATTGCTTTATTACACTATAATCCCAACATTTCTAGCAAGAGGTTAGACCTCTTAAAAAAATATTCTTATGTGTTTTTTTCGATAAAGGCATCTTTATTATTTAAAGACTTTTAAGTACTTAAATATTCTTATTTGTTTATAAATTATAACGATCAGGACTTGTGCTTAATCTCTACAGAAAACTCCTGCGATTTTTCTATGGTGTAACCATATGACTAGTGTGACTAATTTTCGTGTTTTCGGCTCATGTATCTTTTCACATGAGTTGGCATTTTGTTTCTGCGTTTTCCCTTTTGTGGTGCTCTATAAATCGGGCCCTTATGATTTCGAGAAGCTCGTATTCGGGTGCTGAGTGAAGGGATAGGCGGTCGAGCGTACCTATTGTTGGGCCGAGACATGTGCCATGTGTGTGGCCATTCCGCTCTGCATGGCTGCAGCTGCAGATTCTCATCTTCTCACTCCTTCTTCTAGCTAATACAAACACTCCTTGTGACGAAACAGCCTCGATCGGCGTTTCTTTCACGGCGGCATCATTGCCGAGAGCGACGGGCATCGATGCTTCCATGATCTGCAGAAGATGATCGCAAATGGCAAACGCAATGCAAATGCGTCACAGACTCGCAGTGCTCATCTATTGCGAGCCCTACCCTGCGCTCTTGCAGGGTTACGTGCTGCTCATAGGTTTCTGCCGGGTTTTCTGGCCAGACCACCCGGACGGAAACCTCAACGGGGAATGAATGAATGAATGCCGGCCGGCGAGAACTGGAGCGCGAGCAAAACAGTAAGCGCCTGCTCTCAAAGGTGTACGTTGAGATCCTCATTTGATCATCAGATCTGAAAGAAAAGAACTTTTCATGTGCAAAACGAAGAAGAAAAGGTTTGTATGTTGTACTGCTGCCTGTAGTGAAGCATCAAATCGAGACGGACAGTGAGAGAGCATAAATGCTACAGTGCTCTGAGCGACGACATTGCATTGTCGCCGTCACCACACAAGTCATCGGACCCTGTTACTGCTGGCTGTCAGGACTCCACTTAAATCGGGAATTAATAAGAGCAAGGGCAATAAGAGCGCCCGCTGCCGGCTGTATACACAAGCCATGTCAGCTATAGCTCGCCTAAACAAGTACTCGTATAGTAGGTTGGCTCTTAAGTGGGCTATCTAGATTATTTAACCATTTAATGCTGCATGCGCATGCGCTTGCATGCAAGACTGCAGGGCATGCAAAAAGCTAGCTCTATCGCCCGCAGCAGGCTACAAGCGGGCTGCAGATTTTAGTTTTCTGTGTATAGCCGGGCGATATGGGGAGCGCCGGCTCGCTTCTCTCTCCTTCCCTCTCTCTCCTCCACCTAAGATTTTGCTGATGTGGAGTACCTTATAGCCTGCTGACTAGGACTTATTGTACTTGCTCTAAGATCAGCAGCTGGTACGACTACTCCACAGCGTGCTAACCGAGATGGCTAGGTGACGCGCGCGAGCGGTTGCTCGATCTCGCGTTCGCGTGCACGCGTAGCGTGTGGGTTTCTTTCTCTCCTACCTTTCTCCATCCGAGACAGCGACGGTGAAGGAGATCACAGGCCAAGACAGCGCCGGTGAAACCGCGCGGAAGCACGGGGGAGAAGGCGGTCGTCGAGGATGAACTTAACGAGGGGGGTGGGGGTGCGGTGCTCGTTGGCGACGTGTGGGGGGGAGGGGGGTGGGAGGGGGGAGAGGTGCTTAGAGGGATGGTCGGCGGCGGTCGCGGACCGGCGGAAGTCGTGGTTCGAGGAGGGCGAGGCGGCCGCAGGGGGCGGAGGCAAATGGTTAGGCCAGCGAAGGCGACGAGGACGAGGCTGATCGGAAAGCGCGCGAGCGCTCGCGCGCGGGCAAGCATAGACTTGCCCCGTGCTAACCATCGCAGCTCTATAGTACTCACTAGCAGAAAAAATATTTCATCTGCAAGCGCGAGGATTATAACAAATTTGGGAGCAGGTTTGACTAAGGAGTACTCGCAGTAGCCAGGAAGATGAAGCATAGGAATAGATCGAGGATGCAGAAAACCTGATAGTGCTTGGGGAACTCGACGTGAGCTCCCGGTAGAAGGCCTCCATGGCGGCGCTGGTGGCGAGTCGGTAACCTTGGAGACGGCGTGGATCCGGAGGCGGCCGGTGACCGGGGACGGCCAAGAGCATGCCTCCACGCGTTTGATTCGGCGGCGGCCTCCTCGCTGTCGTCGTCCACGACGGAGGCCGACGACGCGCAGTCGCTGTGGCAGACGGCGTCGTCGGGGCGCTGCGCTGGTGCCTACGCCGGCGCGCGCGGCACGACCCGCGAGCGTCGGGGCCCGCTGAAGGACTCGAGCTGGCGCTGCACGCGGGGCTGACCACCGGCAGGGATGCTCGACCGCCATGGCTTCACGGAGGCCGAAAGGAGGCGACGGGGAAGAGGGGTGGGCTTGGGGGGCGGCGGCGGGGGAGAGGCGGCGGCGTCGAAGCGGTGGCGACCGGGTGAGGAAATGAGTGGATTTTGCGATTTAGGGGTAGGGGTTGGTATATATGTGGAAGGACCTAATTGCAATTCTCGGCAAACTCAGGGTCTTTTTTGCAAAAATGCACGGACTGTTCACCACTGTTCATCTACAGTGCGTGCCATCGGCGCGCTCGCGGCGTAGGGCGTACCAACCAACGCCTACGACGCGCGTCCGTCCGTTCCAGTGCTCTCTCCGCCGCACGGCACCACGGCGGTCGGCCCCCACTAGATGCAACATGTCTGCATGTACGACCTGCTCTGTGCGCCACACCACACGCGACCGACACGAGCGTTGGAGGAGTGAGGCTACAGGATCCGTGGTCGCAGCGAACACAGGGGCAGGGCCGGCAGGGGGAACCTGAACAGCGGAGTTGAATGCTGCCCGGGAATTTCGCTACCTGATACCAGTGACAAACCCATGGAGCATCTCTCACCGGATACCCCACTCCCCGTATGTCCGAAATGACAATGCGGACATGGCCTATACAAAAATATGTTAGACAAAAGTGCACTATATCTTTTCTTCCTTGAATGAAATATATTGCTATCAGATCATACCAATTATATCCGGCCTCTCCAACAACGTAGGACAGACGTTTATACTCGGCCTACATATGAGGTTGAGTGTCAACGTCCAAAGTTTGCCCGTCGCCTTGATTCGTTTCAAAGAGCTTCGGGAGTGGTGTTTTGGCATCCGGGTGCATATGCACCCTTTATTTAAAATACATTTTGCACATATTTTGAAATGTCAAAAAAAGTGAAAAAATATGTTCGCACATAGATGTTAACATGTTATATGTTCACAAAGTCGTTTCACGAAAAGCAGACTTTTTTGTGTCTTGTATAAAAAAGACAAAATTTGGTGCTAAAATAAGGCTTTTCACGACATTTTTTTAAATCTTTTTTACACAAGATATAAAATATATCGGTTTTTGGTGAAGCGACTTTCTGAACACATAGAATATGAAGATGTATCCGTGAAATTTTATTTCAGATTTTTTTTACATTTTCAAATATGTTTTTCAAATATCGGATGCATATGCACCCGTGTGCCAAAGTGAATTTCCGAAGAGGTTCCCAGTATTTTTCCACTTTTGACACTATTGAATCTTTTACCAACAATGCGCATCAAATTGAATCTCTTGTCCTTATTCAAATTTGTGTACAACGCTAGAGCATTTTGCAATCAGGTAAAAGGCATATGCCGAATAGGTAGGAATTTGAGCGTTCCAAATTGAACATAGTTTAAGCATCTGCTTATCGAAGGGGGTCATGTCACTCTCGTTTCTTGTCTTGATTTCATCATGACACGCATGTAATTTGTTTCAAATCTCTTGTATGAAGCCCCATTGGTGTGACATAGCCCTTTCCTTGCGATCCGTTATCATTGTTATCATTTTGTTGTATGACTCATATTCCTTCATTTCATTGAATTCTTTGTGGATCCTACACCAACATGATTCACGAGTTTGCTGTACATTGGCAATGGGGTGTCTTGTCTTTTTGCTATCCAAGTCTCACACAACACGATGTCCCCCTCTTGCTTCCATGACTACCATCTTGTCTCCCTTGTCGTCTTGGTTTCTTGTCGGTGTCAACATTCAAGGCATCATGTTCCTCTTCTTCGTCTTGTGTATCTTGGATTGCCTCGCCACCCTAGCCGACGTCGAAATGGACACCACCATGGATAAGCGACATGGTGGCGTCAACGGCCGAATGCAAGAAAAATCACATTGCCTACACCGATCAGCTGATGTCGGGGACTCATGATGGCAGCATCGGCGTGCGCCAGTTCCGCCCATAGTAGCGTCCGCAAGTCGCTGTAGGCGTCCTCCTGGTTGAGATTGATGCCTTAGCGATGGGCTTAGTTGACAAGTGCAACCGGCGAGTACACTGCATTGGGTCGATGGCATCGTTATCATGCACATCACGAGGAGAAACGGGTCTGCATTGACGCAACTGGTCCTCTTAATTGTAATTCGGAGAAGATGAAGAGGAACTCCTTGTAGGGCCAGCGGTGGTGCTCCGTTGGTGAAAGTGGTCGCCATCTCAGCGCCGGAGGGCTCCGCAAGTAGACCTCTCATCATTCTTTCATTCGCGATTTTGTGCCGACCAGCTCGTTCGGCGGTCGACACCCTTCAAACCACCTCCTGCTGCGCCGACTCCTCCAGCGTCAGCTAGTCTGGGTCTGGCTTTAGCTTCTTCACCTTGTCGTTCGACGATGATGTCTTACGAGGGGGTCGAGAGGGGCATACAATTGAAGAATCGACGAAGGAGACGGTGCAGCGGCAACGTCCCAGGAGGGGAGAGAAGAATTTGAGATTTTCGATGTCGACATGCATCAATGTGGAAGGGGAGGGAAGAATGTGGTGCACAATAGGTTATATCAGGCCATTGAGATGGCGTGGGCAGTGAAGGGAGATGGAGATGACCAGTCTACAATTATTTTGATTTCAATAAACACCTCATGCTCCTATGGTAGAAGGTTATGTGATATCTATGAAGAGATGAAAGCAATCAGAGATAGTTTCGCCATTGAGATATGATTTGTTAGCGGCCCGAATGGTTTTGATAAGCCACAATTGATATGATAGCCAGCTAAATTAGGAAGATTTTGGCAAGCAAAATCTGATTTTATAATGAGCATAGGGAGGGTGCAGACCGTGCGGTGTACCGAACAAACGATACGATGGTGTGGGTGTGTCATACATTGAGGGGAGATCTTGAGAGCGGTTGACGGTCTAGTGTATCCAATGATGAGCATTGAGAAGTTTTGAGCGACTCATTATCACCAACTCCCATTTAATAGTAAGTACTAACATTCACCATAAAATCGGCACGACGCTGCGCTTTCTTGGCCGCCCATTTGGTAATCTAGTTTTAGAGGCTCAACTAAAACTCGACCTCCCCCATAAGAAACGAACTATCTCTCAACCTTGGTTTCTATCTATTGAAGATGTGTGCACATTTTAGAGCAAATAGAGTAGAAATCGGAAGAAAGTTTTCCTATCGTCCTTACATTGTATCACTAAGTACTTGGTATGTGAACTTTGCTACGTGGAGACTAAGTACTTGAAGAAGAACCAATATCATGTTGATCATCATGCTGGTCTTACTTCGCACAAGATGTCATGGACGTGAAGTCGTAGATCCCGATGCTTCCAAGTCCTAAGATGTATGTGGTATTCAATAGCATTGCAATAGAAATTATATATAATTTCAAAACTTGTGTATGTGGCCCATGTGGTATAATTACGTAAACCTCGCAACCAGTTAGCTCCACTCTTTGATCTATGGATTCTAACGTGTAAGATGCCTTCTTTGTAAATGATGTTCCATCTTCCTCTCATCCTTAAATAGAAACAATATTACATTGATGTTTGATACCATGTGATGCAACAACCATGTGATAGATGCTTTTATGAAGTTCAAGGCTGCCATAAGAAGCATGGACGTTCATCTATATGTTTTGATACTTTTTTATACACACTGTACCTCACTTTTGTTTAACAAGTACGTGTGGCAAGTCATAAATTCCTAAAAAGAAAATTGATCGACACACTCATGGAAAAAAAAGTTACATGCAAGTGAGTGTCACTGTACACCTGCAGCTCAAACCAAACACTTGTTGAACTTCTTAATACAACATCTTATTACAAACAAAGCATTTCTGCAATGCCTAAGCATCACCTCACTCAGTCAAATAGTCTCTAATAGGCACTTCAATCGCATCGATTCAAGTGTCATATTGTAGTTTTGTTAGTTGACGCAATTTTGAGAAAGCTATACACATTACTTGTTTCCCCTTTCTAGATCTATGAATATTGTTTGAAGAGTAAAATGCAGTAATGTCCATAAACTTGCTATATTAAATTATTTTAGTCCACAAGCCCTCGTATGGTCAAATCATATTTAATTTTGTATTTATATTCATTGTGCTCCATGTCTAATGTTTACAAGTAATAGTCAGCACAAACTGTGGCAAGTCAGTTTTGGATGTTTGAGTTACTTCTGCTCTTGGATTATTGTGGATCCTTGTTTAGTGTAGCTTGTTGCATAGTATAATCTTCCATTTCTTAGTTAACATGACAAGCCATGGAAAATTCCCGCTCTCCTTCTATTTTTTGGAAAAATGTGGAAAAAGTATGTTTTCGTGAAACAAGGAAGCATCGGCAGGGATGTTCTTACACTTTCAACAACTATGCACTATAATCTACTCCTAAATTATGTCGATGAACATTGACTACTTGATGATGTGTATTATAGTAAAAAAGAGTGTTAGACTCGCTTTCAAGCCCAATATGTTGGTATTTAGCCTGCATGTATTCAGGTGTTCCAACAGATGAGAACGTTATGGGCTTGTCCATCTCCAGTCGACCATCATGGTGATGTTGCTTTACATAGAGTTCCATGAAAAAACACCATCGTAAATCTTGATGCTTCCATAGGCTAGGGTGTTTGTCCGTTTCAAGTGCATTGTAAAACTAATTCCAACTAAGTGAAAAGCTTGCATAAATGTGCATATGACATAGTGGTATTAACCTAACAGCCATTAAGGGCTTCTTTGGATCACATGATTAGAAAACAGAGAAACTAAAAAAACACAGTAATTTGATAGGATTGCAGGTGCAAAACATAGGATTACAAAACGGAGGAAAACTATAGGAATGGTCATTTGGACGAAACATAGAAAAAACACTGGAAAATTGTCTCGATCCTACGCGAATGAGCATAAAAAAGAGGTTTAGAGTGGATGTTGAAATTCCTAAGGGATTGGGGTGTAGGAATACAATACATATGAATTTCACCGGTGTCAATCCATTAATCCAAAGTGATTACTTAGGAATCCTATGGATTGGAATTCTCCAATATTCTTATGAAAATCCTTCAATCCAAAGAGACTCTAAGCTCTGTCCTTGATAGGCTTAGTTACCCAAGCTTGCAACTTTTGAAATTGTCAACATGTGGCGCTCTATTTTTCTTCTTATGCTACAAACACCATTGTATTATTATGTGGTGCAACAACCATGCGATGCACTCTTTCACGTTGTTCAGTAGTGCCATATGGATCACATGGGTATTCATCTTTTTGCATGGGAGGGAATAATTTTGACTTGCAATTTATTTGGGTCTCTTAGAGTCACAAAATTCAGAGGGAAAGGTGTATTATTTTTTTGATTGCTACTACCACTTTGGAACCCACTTGGCCCTTTCGATAGTTCTCCTCACAATTTCTTCCTAGTGCCGACCAAAGTCCATAGGGAAAGTCATTTTGCCCTAGGGTGTAGGGATTGTGCTCTAGGGATCCTTTAGTTCCCTTGATTGTAATCGTATCTTTGTGGGTTCATAAAGCTCGTGAAGTTCATGGCAGAAATAAAAAAAAACGTTCTGAAAAAAAAACACTCATGTGTAAAACAGAAAAAAAAAAGTTTGTATGTAGTACACTTCAGTAGTGAATCATCAAATCGAGACGGACAGTGAGAGAGCATAAATGCTACAGTGCTCTCAGCGACATTACATTGCCGTCACCACACAAGTCATCGGACCCTGATAACTGCTGGCCGTCAGGACCCGATTTAAATCGGGAATTAAGATCACCTGCTGGTACGATTCCACAGCGTACTACTCCGACGCTCAATGCAAGGCACCTTAATCACCTGGGGTTAATTTAACCGGCTGCATTCCGTCGCTCAATGCAAGGCACGTTGGTGGCCGGGCCGGGGTCTCTTTTTTACTGGCACTAGGAGAAAGGAGCCGAAATCGACGATGGATCACATCAGAGCACGTCACCTCCGGGAGGCGGGAGCACGGACAAAAGCCTGCATCTCTCGCACCCGTGCATGCCGTCGGCGCGCTCGCGGCGTACCAACCAATGCCTACGCCGCGCGTCCGTCCGTTCCGGTGCCATCGGCCATCCCAGCGGCACCTCTGGCCTGGTTCAGTCTCGCCTCTCGTCAACGGTGGTCCAAAGTGTGCTCCTTGCTGCGTCCGATGGGTGTTGGGATCGAGGACATGGACAGGGCAAAAGTCTTTCGTGAAGCTGGCGACGACGACGCCCGTGGGTGTCATCACCTCCTTGGAGGCTTCATCCATGGCGCTGTCCGTACTTCCCTGCTTCGAGCACAAGGGGAAACCCTGGATCCGGCCTTCAGATCAGGCGAAGGCAGGGCGCTGTTGTGTTATTCTCTTCTTAGAGACGTCGTCTAGGTGGTTCGTGGAGTCCTCAGTACATCAGTTGAAGTCAATATTGGCTGCCGCTCAGAGCATGGGCCTCCGGAGCGCCATGTACATCGTCACAGGTGCTTTGGTCGAGGCCTCCTCCGATTTGGTTCAGTCCCGCCGTCCACTCGCCGACTCTTAGGCGCTTATGAGCGGGTGGTTGCTGTGTTGGCTTTGTGCCATTTGATGTTGGAGTCTCTTGGAGTCCTGTCTTCGATTGTGACGCGACCCGGAGCTCGGTGCATCCCTTTCCTCGCCATTCATGGCTGGAGATGGTGCAAGGCGAGTCTTGTCGTTCGGCCGGTGTGGGTGGTGTTGTAATCCGTGTGGGGTTGCGTTTGTATCGTGTAGCCATATGAGATTATTTCGGTCGTCTTGGTTTCTTTTTCTATGAAACAGATGCACCTCCATAGTGTATCCTTGAAAAAAAAAAGAGGCTCTGCTCCATTGGAGATCCTTCCTGGCTTCATCACTCCTCCTAAGGCCCTGTTTGTTTCTAGAGTTTTTGTGGGGATTGGTGGGGATAATCCTCTAGTGGATTGGATGAAACCCCAAACTTCACCCAATCCGCTAGGTGATTGATAGGGATAATCCACTAGGTAGGGGTAGTGTATTGAATCCCCTAGGGGATTGAGAAAAATGAATTAGAGTTTGGGGATTTGTGGGAAAAGGTGGGGATAAAACCTGTCCAATACTCTAGAAACAAACGATGTTTTGGTATATGTGGGGATTTGGGAGTTTGACCGGGATAATCCCCACCAATCACTAAAAAAACTCTCTAGAAACAAACATAGCCTAATTCTGGAATTGGATCGATGTAGTCTAATGGGCTTTCTAGTAAATTTGTGTTGGATCCAATGGGACTGGGCCTCACTGGACATGGATATTAGAGGACATTAAATCCAATAATGGTCAATGAACTTTGGACCTAATAATTGGACAGTCCAATATCCAATGGACACTGTTTGTGCGTCGATTTTTTTTCCTGTGTGCGTGTTTGTGTGCTACAGTACTGACTGCTAGCGATCCGTATTAGTCCCTCCATATCAAGATATAAGATTTTTTTAGACTTTTTAGACTTTTCCTGATTCGTTGCTAAATGAGTGAGTCAACCCACTAAAACATAACTACATATGTACGAATCCGAATAAAGCCAAAATATTTAGAAAGTCTTACATTTTATTACAGAGGGAGTAACTTTGTGCAGTGCGTCTTGCCGGGATGTTTCGCCGCCGTCGCCGTCTCTGTTTAGGATCAAGATCCATTTGACTTTGGATATCCAATTGTTACGATCGCTTTGGATTGGATGAATCTGGCCACTAGATCGAGTGGATATCTGTTGGACCCCTGTGCTTTCGATTTGGACATTGATTCAGTTCCAGTTTTACTCCTCCCGCGTGTGCACATGTTCTTTCAGGGTAATCGGTGTACACGGTGATTCACATTTGTGATTGAACCCGTTGGGAATTTAACAAACTTGACAAGAGGGGCCTGAAATATACCCGTGTCTTTTAGGTTTGAGGTGGGTTTGCCAGTCTCATGTGTATATCTCTTCTGCGGCGAACTACTAGCCAGTGGCTAAGTTTCACCAACGTATGGGTATTTTTGCATTTTGTTTTTTTTTGTCTGGTCCAATGTTCATTACTACTACGGAATAACATTCAACAAAAAATTGGTTCGTTTCTGTCTCATGAAGAGGTGTACACATTCTTAGTGCAGGTAGAATAGAAATCCAAAACAGTGTAAACATTTTTAGTGCACATATAATAGAAATCCGAAACGTTTCTGAAAATTTCCTATTGTACTATGACACGGAGTACAGGTTTGATAAGCTTCCCTAGCTGGAGTATGAGTACTTGAAGAAGAATGAATATCAAGTTGATCATGATGGTGGTTTTAGTTCGTGCCACAAGCCTAAGAAGCGAAGTTGTAGATCTTGATGCTTCCAAGTCCTAAGATGTAGGTGATATTCACTAGCATTGCAACAGAAATTCTAGCTAAGTGCAAAACTTGTGTATGTAGCGCATGTGGCATACTTACATAAACCTAGCAACCAATTAGCTCCACTCCTTGCTCAACCAGCTCTAACATGTAAGATTCCTTCTTTGTAAATAATGGTGATGTTCCATCTCCCTCTCATCCTTATATAGAACCAATATTACATTGATGTTTGATGTGCAACAACCATGTGTTAGATGCTTGCATGAACCTAAAGGCTGCCATAAGAAGCATGGACATTCATGTACATGTTTTCATGTTTGTCATACACACTCTAATTACTTATGTTCCACAATTGTGGCAAGTTAGCAAAACATATATAGAGAATTTTGAAAAAATGTTCACGAGGTTAAAAAAATAATTATCATACAAAAAAGGATGTTCATGGAGTTTCAAAACATGTTCACGTATTCAATAAAAAATAGAATATTTACGGGTTTGTAAAATTACGGGTTTAAAATATTGTTCACCAACTCGAAAGATGTTTAAGGGTTAATAATCATAAATCCATGTATTACAAAAAAAGGATGGAAAAAAGAAAACAGGGAAAAATGAAAGAAACAAAAACAGAAAAGGGAAGAAAATAGAAAAATGAAACCGAAAAATGATACCAAGACAGAAAAAGTAAATTAAGAAAAGAAAGGAAAAATAAACGAAAGATGGACAGGAGGCGATATAAATTGTGTGCGAGTCTTACGACGCACCCGGTCATCACCCAAACTATACCTGGCCATGGGAAGCCTGGCCCGGCCCAAAATTTTCGGGCTTGGGCCGGACCTGGGCCTCAGATTTCGGCCCGATGGATGGGACGGGCCTGGGCTTTGCATATTGGTGTTTTCAGAAAGAGGCCTGACCCAAGGCCTGACGGAATTTTGCAGTCATGGGACGGGCCTGGCCTTGAAATATAGGCCCGATGGCTTGGCCTAGCCAGGCCTGGGCCTGGGATTTTGCCCGCGAGCTTTTTTAGGCCTGGCCCAAAACCCGGTCTAGCCCGTCCCATGGCCAGGTATAACCCAAACTCATGTTATTCTACACGGACACCCTATACATTCTTGTAGCGAGCTGAAGCCCTCGCCTCGCTCACGTGTTTGGCTATTGGGCCAGGCTCAGCAAGCGTCTCCTATTGTCGAGCGAGCAAACGCACGAGCTACCGCCCACCTCGATAAAAAGGAGCGATCAACGTCGAACTCGCCTAATCATGTGTCTCTTTCATTTTCCGCCAAACAATTTTTTATAGGAATTTAGCCTTTTAGTTTCTTGTGTGATATCCATACTCGAATATTTCTAAAAAACGAACAGTTTTTAAAAGTTACTACTTCTTTGAAATGGTTAAAAAATAAAAAAATGTTCATGATTTTAAAACAATTCTGATATAAAATCTTCAGTTTTTCTAAATTGTTCATGAAGATGTTCAAACATTTCATATTTTACAATTTGTTCACCAGGTAAAAAGGTTCAGATTTAAAACATGTTCATTTTCGAAAAGCGTTCATGATTTTAATGATGTTTGGATTTAAAATTTGTCCACTGGGTAAAAAGGTTTCATATTAAAATCATAAAAAGAAAACAAATGTACCTACGATCCATGTATATAAAATTGTTCAGTTTTTTAAATATTATAATATTGAAAATAGTCAATTTAAAAGTGTTAAATTTTGAAAACAAATTGATTAAATAATATTTTAATTAGAAAAATATTCAGATCTTAAAATTGTTCGTTTTTAAAAATATTCAGATTTGGAAAATGTTCAATTTTGAAAAGTGTTCACATTTTAAATGTTTGGTATTAAAAAATAATTGAATTATAAAAAAGTTCATATTTTAAAATTGTTCGATTTAGAAAAATATCTCAGATTTGAAAACACTCAGTTTTGAAAACTGTTCACATTTAAAAATGTATGTATTAAAAAATTGAAATTGAAAAATATTTATATTTACAAAAAATTCAGTTCTGAATAATGTTCAACAATGAAAAGGTTCAGTTTTTTTTAATAGTTTTTAAAACGGAAAGATTTTGAAAATAACCAGAGAAAATAAAAAATAAAACGTAAAACACTAAGAAAACAGAACCAGAAAAAAGACTGAAAAAAGAAACAGAAACAAAATCAAAGAAAGCAAGACAACGCAAGAAAAAAACGAAAACAAAATAAAAGCCCACATGGACCGGCCCATACGCAACTCCTTCATGGCGTTCCTTCGTGGCACTCTAGAAAGCGGAAGCACCACTCCTCCTCCCGCTTGTGCTCATGTTCTCTCAACTATTTTGAAGGCGTTGACAAGGCTTGCTAAAAGGACAGTCCTAGTGTTAAAAGCTACCATGGTGAGGTCTGGAGAAGGATTATACGAGTCAAGTCTTACCCTTGTAAAGTGCAATGCACAGATGCTGAGTCGAACACATGACCTCTTGGCTTAAGTGGGAAGTACTTCACCACTAGGCTAGGACTGTCCTTCGACTCCGGTTGACCAGGCTTGCTAATCCAAACAAGTTACAATGGAAAACAGCTAGTATAAGGGTACTTCGTGTACACACGACGCAGTGATTCATATTTCTGATTTAATCCGTTGGGAATTGAAAAAACTTGCCAAGAGGGGCCTAAAATGTACCAGCGTCTTTTAGGTCTTAGATAGGTTTACTAATACCGTCTGCATTTTCTTCTACGGGGAACTACTCTCGAATTGCTTAGGTGTCACTGTTAGATTGGTATTTTGATCTAGATCTAGTGTTTATTAATGCTAACATTCTGCACAAACTAGGCAAACTGAGCGTTCTTGGTGTCCCTTATTTGCAATCTAGTTTTAGAGACTCAACTAACACTCAACCTTTTTCCTCAAAAAGAAAAAACTACCATTCGACTTTGATTTCTGTCTCTTGAATAGGTGTACATCTTTTTGGTGCACATAGAATAGAAATCCAAAATGTTTCTGAAATTTTCCTATTGCACTGTGACACAAAGAACTACTTTGGTAAACTTCGCTAGATGAAGTCTGAGTATTTGAAGGAGAATCAATATCAAGTTGATCATCATGGTGGTATTACTTTGTGCAACTAGTCTAGGCAGCGAAGTCGTAGATCCTGATGCTTCCAAGTCCTAAGATGTAAGTGGTATTCGATAGTATTGCAATAGAAATTATAGCTAAGTGCAGAACCTGTGTATGCTGTGCATGTGCTATACTTACATAAACCTAGCAACCACTTAGCTCCACTCCTTGCTCAGTCAGCTCTAACATGTAAGATTCCTTTTTTTTTGTAAATGACGGTGATGTTCCATCTTCCTCTCATCCTTATATAGAAACAATATTACAATGATGTTTGATGCCATGCGGTGCAACAACCATGTGATAGATGCTTTCATGAACCTAATGGATGTCATAAGAAGCTTGGACATTCATGTACATGTTTTCATGGTTGTCATACACACTACCTACTTTTTGTTCTGCAACTGTGGCAAGTTAGAATATATATATATATTATTTTTTTATAAAATGTTCACGAGGTTAAGATATAATCATCATGCTGAAAGGACAAGGATGTCGCCTAGAGGGGGGGGGGGGGGGGTGAATAGGCGATTAAAACTTTTCCGGTTTAGCCTTGATAATTGCGGATGTGTTTAAATTAACAAGCCAACAACCTAAATAAACTAGGCTCACCTATGTGCACCAACAACTTATGCTAAGCAAGACAAGAAACAAGGTGATAGCAATATAGAATATTTCAAGCACGAAGGCTATCACAATGTAAAGTGCATAAGTAAAAAGCTCGGGTATAGAAATAACCGAGGCACGTGGAGACGAGGATGTATTTCCCGAGTTCCTCCTTGTTAAGGGAGTACGTCTCGTTGGAGAGGTGTGCACCAACACAATGGTTCAACAACCACAAAGGTTTCACCTTCTTCTCCGATGAACCGCACCACAAAGGTTTGGTTCACCTTCCACTATCGGAATTCTTCGAGGCGGAAATCCAGAGCCTTTCAACAACGATCCGGGGCACAACCCACAACGGGATTGGGGGCTCCCGAACAGCTACAAGTAACCACACAAGGGTCTCAACCACCACACGGGCGTCTAGGGTCCAAAGACCCAAGAGTAACAAGTTCACAAGCTTTCAACTTCCACGAATCCTCGTGGAGAGCACAAACCGATGCAACGAAGCAATGACGAGAGCACAAGGCTCAAATCCTTCACTCTCGAATCCCACCACAAGCAACTAATGCATATGGGGGGAGAAGAGAGGAAGAACAACGAAGAACACAACAAATGGAACTTCAAGATCGCGATCTACTAGGTTCCCCTCACTTAGAGGAGGAATGAATTGGATGAATATGTAGATCTAGATCTCCTCTCAATTTCCCTCAAAGATATGCAAGAATCATGGGAGGGAATGGGAGGAAGGCAAGCTTTTTCCAAAGATCAACAATGGAGGAGAGAGGGGAGAAAAACTTGCTCAAGAGATGTGTGAAACAAAGGGGAAGCAAAAACCTTTAAATAGCTCACTGAAAAATATGGCCATTGGGCAGAAAAAAGGAGGCCGGTCGAGCTGTGGCCTGGGCGCGATATCACACATGGGAGGTGTGGATCTTATCTCGAGGAGGACCGGTAATATTTCCAACACCGAGAACGCAACAAGTTTTCCATCCGGACTCCGATTTCGATGATCTTGGGTTTGTTGGAATCGCAATGAGGAGCATTACAAAATCATGCATAGAAACATCATAGTCCATCATGTGAGGAGGAAATCAAATGTAGAGAGGTAAACCCTCTCTATAAAAAGATGAACCGGCAAAACCTCCAAAACCGAAAACACAACAAGTTTTCAATACGAGATCCGTTTTCGGTGAACTAGAGCTTGGTATGGAGATGAACACAAGCTCTACATTCTCACATGGATAAAAGTCAAATAAGAACCAAGAAATATGATATGCCAAAGATGCAAAGGTTTGAGCTCTCCACAAAGGTGCGATCAAGTTACTCACTTGAGAGCCACTCTTGACAGTACGCCGTCTATCCTATAACCCGGTCTCCCACTAACACCACGAGACCGGTAAAATAGAAAACTTATCAAGATCATACCTTTGCCTTGCGCATTCCACTTGAGCTCGATGATGACGATCTTGACTCTCTCAAGTTGGAACACCTTTCTTGATTGTGCTTGCTAGCACATGCTTGATGAAGACTTCTCCAAATACTCCCCCATACACCATTATGGGAGAGCCTTGCTAAACCCCGTCTTCATGAATCCACTTGCAATTCATCTTCTTATCTTGATATAGATGATGGCTTGGAGATAAACATGAAGTTCACTCAATCTTCTTTTCCAAGCCATGCTTGTAATAAGCTCAACTCTTCACATGACCATTCTTCATATAAATCAATGCAAACATTAGTCCATAAGGATTGTCATTAATTACCAAAACCACGCATGGGGCAACACATGCCCTTTCACATGCCCAAATAGATGTTCATGGAGTTTTATAAAATGCTTACAGATTCAATAAATAATAGAATATTTAAGGATTTGTAAAAAAATATGGGTTTTAAGAATTGTTCACCTTTTTTAAAAGTATTTAAGGGTTCATAATCATATATCCATGTATGACCCAAAAAAAAGAAATAAAAAAGAGGGAAAAGTGAAAGAAATAGAAAAGGAAACAAAAATGGGAAGATAACTAGAAAAGTAAAATAAAAAAGAAACAGAAAAATAAAAATAAAATTTAAAATTTAAAATAAAAAATGATGCTGAAAAAAGAAAAAGTA
This sequence comes from Poa pratensis, assembly GCA_947311845.1. NCBI lineage: Eukaryota > Viridiplantae > Streptophyta > Magnoliopsida > Poales > Poaceae > Poa > Poa pratensis. The sequence goes on along the minus strand of CAMZMU010000061.1, from coordinate 35,439,180 downwards.
AATAAAAAAAATGAAAAGAAACGAAAGATGGGCCGGCCCATACAGGCGATATATATATTGCCTTTTTAAGGAAATATTCAATTTTGAAAACAGTGCACATTTTAAAATTGTTCGGATTAAAAATATTAGAATTAGAATTTTCTGAGATCTTAATTTTTTCATGTAAAAAATTAAGATTTAGAAAACGCTTAGATTTGAAAATTGTTCACATCGTGGAATGTGTGGATTAAATTTTTTAAATTTTAAAAATATTCGAATTTATAAAAAATGTTCATTTTCTGATAACGTTCCAAATTGAAAACTAATTTTTGAACAAAAAATATTTTTTAAAAATGATTTCTAAAATTACCAGAATTAATAAAAATAAAACGTACAAAACAGAAGCAGAAAAAAAGACAGAAACTAAAAGAGAAAACTAGAAACTAAAACAAAAGAAGAAGAAAACCGAAAAATAAAAATAAAACAGCCCGAATGGGCCGGCGCATGCGCAGACTGGTGCGGGCGAGACGGTGCAATTTCACCGGCTCTGGCCCATATTGGCTAGCAATTTCTTGCCCACCTGGGCAAGCTGAATGGTATCCTCCAAAACAACAAAAAACAAAACTGGTGAAACGAACCAAACAGACCCAGAATCTCCAGATTCGGCAGGCCACCACGACCACCGGCGAAACGGCGGAACCTACAATCACGGCAGGATCCGATCCGCAAGTTGCAAAGTTGAGTTGCACCCAGCTACCGCGACATCCAAGCACCACTCTCCAATTAACAACTGCCCGTATCCGCCAGCCACCGATACGCGGACGACGGCAGCGGCAGGCCATACCGCGAACCGCATCATGGCCGCGTACTCGTCGGCCGCTTCCATCGTCCCGGAGCGAAGGAGTGTCGGCCCGACAGATGAAGAAGGTTTCCCCCCGCCCCGATATCGAAACCACATGATGGTGGCAGCCCCGGCCCCAAGGACAAAGAAATTACTCGTGCTCCGCGATCTTTACAGCCTAGCTTAGCTACTACCTCCCCCTCCATGGAGCATGGGAACACACACAAGGAGATCAGCCAGCAGTGCTGATTCTGAGACGGTGTCACCTACCGCCCAGAACAAGCAAGTGCCCCGCCGGCAGCCGGAGTATTATTATTGCTACTATACGGCGAGGGTCCGGCCGGTTGGGTTAATTAGCCAGGCACTGCCGTTAGCCATCATCACGCCATGTCCAAAAAGAATCAAAGGCCGGCGATGGCCGGCCGCAGCCTTTTCTGTCGCCGTGCAAGCAAACGCACATTACCGCAAACCATCGTGGATGCAGTTAACAGTGCGTGGAGCCCCTTGGCGCGGCCGCGGCGATTAGCGATGGGTGATCATGGTTTCATGGTGTGGTCAAAAGGGCTGGCTCAATGAGACAATTATTATTGCTAACCATCCTCCATTAGGGCTGTGTTCTTGCCTTACTACTGTTGGCTTTTGGATTAGTAGCATAATTGCGGCCATAATTACCGCAATGAGTGACCATGATGGGACTCACTCGAGAGGCTCGGCAGCAGTACGTGTCCCCCTTCCTTTCGATCCATGCATGTAAACGAAATCGGTAGTATCATGCACCAGTGGCGGAGCCACGCCTAGGCTGCGTAGTCAAATGACTACACAACATTTTGGCAAAAACTATATTTACAGGCTAAAAATTATGCAAAAATATACAAAATTTATACAAGTACATGTATTTGACATCACAATTTTTAATTGACAACACAGCTCTGTCGTCCTGGCTCCGCCACTGTCATGCACGAAAGAAGATTGTATTGTAGCCCATTGTTTAACCCGAGCTGACATTGCCCCTGCCTTTTTGTACTAAAAACACGAACGCCGAATTGCCGAAAGTCATTTTGGCTCCCGGGGTCAGTGATCTTGTTCTTTTTTTAAAGTCAAAAACTATATATAAAAAAGTTTCGGAAATATCTGAAAAAATCACGCATGTTCTTGCAAAATTTCAGTGCAAAATATAATATATTTTAAGCTAGATAAAAAAGACAAAAGTTGGAAATTTGAAACTATATACTGTTCACTATATTCAGATTTGCACATTTGCCATTTTTGTGGAGCTCAAACCGTAAAGTATTTGAATTAAGATTTTGCACGATTGTATAACATATCATTGAGAATATGCATGAATATTTTTAGATTTTTTGAATTTTTTGAAAAAGTGGAGATCACTGTAGCTCGGGAGCACCAAATCTCCATTCCGCCGAATTGCTGCTAGTATTCAGTTGTGTTTAGTCTCACGTATACTTAGTACACACTACCTACCGCATGCTTGCTTAACTGTAGTACCTAATTCTGGGGGAAGACACAATCCGATCGACTTGTCGTGTTTGGATCACGTTGTCAGCAGCAAATCAATCTTTCCTGATCTTAACACGCGAGCTTCTAGACACATATCACATGCCTGCATTTAGGGGTGGAAATAAAACTCGAAACTCATGAGTTTAATGAGTACTCGAAAATTCGGCTCAACTCGGCTTGAACTCGGACACTAATGAGTTGAGCCAAGCTGACATTTCTAGCTCATTAAGAAAACGAGTTTAATGAGTCAAGTTACGAGTACTCGTTAAACTCGTGTAGCTCGTAATATGTCTAAGATCATCTTACTATATATCAAAGAGGACCCGTTTAGCCCTCCCGTCCGACCGGCCACATCGCCCCGATTATTCTCGGCCGTCCGATCGGCGACCAGCGGCCCACGTTCGCAGATAATCGCACTTCTACAGTGCGAGGTGGGAGGACCAATTTGCAATTCGCCAGAAGATCGGGGGGTCCCGTGTAAAAACGCCACCGCAGCGCAGCATCTTGCAAAAAAGACCCTGTAAAGGACTAATACCCAAATAAAAACAACTCAGGGGCCTTTCTGCAAAAGCTTCAGTCAACCCCCTCCTTCCCCTCTTTCTCACGCGACGGCCCGAGGTCGCCGCTGCGGGCGCCGCCGCGCGCCGCCGCCAGCACGGCCCTCCCCGGGCGAATCCGACGCCACCGGACGCTCCGTCGTCGACGGCTTGACCTCCTCGCCGCAGATCGGCCGCCGGCACGCCGTCGACGAGCCGGAATCGTCACCGCCGCTCTCGCCGGTCTCCGCCGCGTCCGCGCGCCGCCACGGCCGCTCCGGCGACCAAGGACGGGCGGCGCCGCCGCCTCCAGGCTCCCCACGCCCATGCGCGTCCGCCGCGACGACGCGCGCATCCTGGGACGCAACGAAGCGCCGGCGGCGACCTCCGCCCCGCCGCGGGAGCCTCCGGCCGGCTTTGGCCACGCGACGTCACCATGACGTCACATGACGTCATGGTGGCCCACGCGTCAGATTTTAAAAAAAAAAATTCACAAATTCCCTGTTAAATATTATAACGTCAGAAAATTTAAATTAATTTTTTCCCCACAAATTCCCTGTTAAATATTATAACGTCAGAAAATTTAAATTAGGTACAACCACTACAATAAAGTAGCCAAAAAAAAAGATGACTACTTATGTCGCACGACAGAAAAAAACAAATTTGACCATTTCCAAAAAGTCCGTACCACGACAAAAATTCAAATTACGTCTTCTAAATATTAAGCTAAGTAAGTACCGCGGTAAAAATTCAAATTACTTCCTCTAATTACAGATCTAAATTAAACATCTAATATAAAATCAATACTCCTCCAGAACTCCACACACTCTAAAAAAAGGATATTTTCCCCGAATTAAATTTTTACCAAGATGCACTTTTCCAAATTTGAACAATTTATATTGTGAACGTCAGAAAATTTAAATGTAGCTACATCCACTACGATAAGGTGGCAAAAAAAAAAAAACGTTGCCCACTCATGTCAGAACAACATATCTCGCCGATCAGAAGAAATAAAAAATAAAAAACAAACTCCAAAATGGTCCAACATTTAAAAAAAAGATCTAGACGGTATTTTCCTCCAAACATTGAGCTAAATTACACATCTAACATAAATTCAACGATTTCCGAAATTCCCACACTTCCTTAAAGAAAAGGAACATTTCCAAAATTTAAATTTTACTACACGCCTTTTCACAAAGTCTAAACAATTCCCCGAACGTAATCTCGCTTTGCATTTCAGTGATTTCCAATTTTCCGCACTTTTAAAATAACGACATTTACAAATTTGAATTTTACCGCAAGATAATTTCCATACAACAAATTCATAACTTCCAATCTGTTATTCACGAAAATTTCAAATAATATGTCAATAAATTCAAATTTAACAAATTTCCACACCCGTCGCACGAAAAAAATGTATAAAAAACAAAATAATAATAACGACAAACCGATATAATTTCAAGCCAGCACTTAATCACATAACAAAATACTGGAAATTACAAATTTCACAACTTCCAATCTGTTATTCATGGAAATGTAAATAATATGCCAAATTTTTTTTCAAATTTAACAAATTTCCAACCTCTACACAAAAAAAATGCATAAACAACAATAATAACAATTTGCTCAAATAATGCGTCATCCCCAATTATTAGGTAATTGAACATTCTAATATGGTACTTAATTAAATGCAGTCTAAAATAAGCAACTAAACTCATTCCAACTATGCAAATCAAATTAACAAATGTCCAACTTGAACTAAACTCATCTCAAATATGAGAATAAATTTACATAAACTGCAAACATATACCAACAATACCACCACACACACAAAAAAAACAATTTTGATACCTACTTACGGCACACAATCACACCTCAAATATGAATATTCCAAAACTTCAAAAAATGCTAACTCTTCGCATTTCAACAGTTCTTAAATTATCCACAATTTTTAAATGACGATATTTTCAAATTAGCATTTCTACCACACGGGTGCGGCGGTGCCGCCGCACCAAATTTCCCTAGTATAACTTTATGAGCTAGTCCATTGCATATTTTCGTCCATTAAAAGTTAAAACGAAGTCCAGATGTGTAATGCCCACAATACCTCGGCCATAGCTACGAGGAAGCATAGCCACTAGAGCCATGTAGGCCATATATAGAGTTATGTTCTATCATGTTGTTGATTTTTAAGCTATGGACAATGATTTGTTAAGAGACGTTTGAATATTTAGTTTTATGTTATAATATCGACTACTCACACTATGCATGCTTATGTTATTAATGTTTATTAACGAACTTAATGAGTTTATCGAGCTAGCTCGGGTTTTTATTGAGTCGATCCAAGTTGGGGTCTGGAGATCGTTTAGTTAACGAGTTGAGTTGAGTTGGCTCGTTAACTAACGAGTATTTACGAGTTGAGTCGAGTCGAGTCGAGCTGGCTCCATATCCACCCCTACCTGCATTACAATAACCCCGCGATTAGATCACGCGAGATCACGGTTTGGCTCTCCTAGCTAGCATCCCCGGCACACAGGAAACGGTTTTGTTTATAATAGGAGAGCCACATGTGTTATGCTTCTTAAAAAAAAGTATGCTTCTTCTTTCGCCAAGCTAGCAAGGATCAATGGAAGCATCACATTCTCCAAGATCCCACGGCCGGGTAGCTAGGGCGTCCCAACCGCACACCACACCGAAATCTTCCCCCTTTTAAGAAGATTTATCCATGTGATTACCGATTGCGTGTGCTGGTCTGTTGATATTATGAAGATAACAGCAACACGGCTTGGCTCTTCTCACACTGGTGGGTAGGAATCAAAGCGCCGTTAAATAAAGAGCCAAGGAATATATCGAGTGGGAAGAACGATTTGCTGCTAATGCCAATCTTAGTCAAAAGTGCCATCCGACATCTGGGGGCCTTGAGCATGATTGTGCTGACTGATGACCACCAACGCTTATGGAGGAAACTTGTAGTACGGAGTAGTATGTTTCGGTGGTCAGCTGGATGTTGACCCTACGCATGGAATTTCAACAATGGAGTATTTTCGGATGGAGGGATTTGTGTACATTAACTTCAGATGAAATAGAGGAGGTCAAGGATAGATCCAATTTTGTCTACAATGTTGAAAAACCTGTCTAGAATAGAGCAGATTTCTGAACTCGTTGGGATCTGTTTCTGAAGTCTCGGTTGTAAACCAGATCCCGGTTTGGGAAGGGGAATCTTGCAATCTTATTGCCAAAGCGGTGTCCAACGTGTAACACTTAAAGTGAGCCTAACTCACTTGGTTGGGGATTGGATGTACAAAGCCAACACCTAGGTTCAAATCCTCAGGGAGACGAATTTATATTTCTATATATTTATTGTTAAGGAACATGTTCTCCTGATACTCATGCATTTATCCTACCAGGGTTGGTGCGTGACTGAGATTAAAATCCTGGTACTTATGTTTAACACCCCCCCCCCCCCCCCCCCGAGTTAATCCAAGGCATCGCCAAACAGAGAGGAGAGGCTGGCATCGCTCTCCAGGGGTGGCTCGGGAACATCCTAGCGTCTCCTCCCCAACCTCCTCACTCGCTCCCCTCGCCACCGCCGAGCGACGTCTCCGGAAAAAGCTCGCGGCGACGGGGCCTCTCTTGCGCTACTTCGCCCATGTTGCCCTTAACGGCACGACGATCTCCTTTGTGAACTGAAGAGTGAAGGAGCCACCGCCTTGCGCTGGTGCACCAAGGAAACATATGTAGTTGTCGTCAGCCACCGGCAGATCGATTGGAGATCCTTGTGGCGTTCTGGAGACCAGAAGCACCACTCCTACTCCCACGTGCCCAGCTATTTTAGAGGCGTTGACATGGCTTGCTAATCCAAACAACAAATTACGATGGAAATCTGTATGGGTAATCAATGTACAGCTGATTCACATTTGTGATTTAAATATTTAATCCGTTTGGAATTTTACAAATTTGCCAAGCGGCCTAAAATGCACCGGTGTCTTTTAGGTTTTAGGTGGGTTCAATATATAATCTCATCTGTATTTTCTTTTGCGGGGAGCTACCCTCAAATGGCTTAGTTGCTACCGTTAGATTGGTATTCCCGTCGTTAGATTGGTATTCCCGTATTTGTGTTTGTTTTGGTCTAGGTCCAATGTGACATTCAACATAAAATCGACAAGTTGGCTTTCATGGTGGCCCATTTTGGCAATCTATTTTGAGGCTCAACTAACACTCGACCTTTCCCTAAAAAAGAATTAAACTAACACCCGGCCTTGGTTTCTGTCTCTTGAAGTGTTGTACACATTTTTAGTGCACATAAAATAGATTCGAAACATTTCTGAAATTTTCTATTGTCTTTACATTGTGACACTAAGTACTACTTAGGTCAACTTTGCTAGCTGGAGTTTGAGTCAGTCTGCATACTTGAAGAAGAATCAATATCGAGTTGATCATGATGGTGGTCTTACTTCGCGCCAGCGATCTATCCTGCTAAGTCGTAGATCCGATGCTTCCAAGTCCTAAGATGTATGCGGTATTCAATACCATTGCAATAGAAATTCTATCTATGTGCAAAACTTGTGTATGGTTGCGCATGTGGTATACTTACATAAACCTAGCAACCACCTAGCTTCACACCTTGCTCAATTGGCTCTAACGTGTAATACGCCTTCTTGTAAATGATGGGCATGTTCCATTTGCCTCTCACCCTTAAATAGAAACAATATAACATTGATGTTTGATACCATGTGCTGCAACAACCCTGTGATAGATGCTTTCATGAAGTTAAAGGCCGCCATAAGAAGCATGGACATTCATGTATATGTTGTCATGGTTGTCATACACATTCTACCCCACTTTTGTTCCACAAGTGTGGCAACTCACAAATTTTGTAACATGAAAATTTGTCGACACACCCATTGAAAGAAAATTTCCATGCAAATGAATGTCACCCTAGACCGCTGCTCACCAAATACTTGCCGGACTTCTCAATATTACATCCTATTACAAACAAAGCATGTCTGCAATGTCTAAGCATCACCTCACTCAATCAAGTAGCCTCTGATAGGCATTTCAGTCGCATAAATTCAAGTTTCATAGTGTAGTTTCTTTATATGACCACCGACATCTGGGGCCTTGAGCATGATTGTGTTGACTAACCACCAACGCTTAAGTATTAAACTTGTGTAGTATGTTTCGTCGCTGGATGTTGACCCTACGCATGGAATTTCAACGATGTAGTATTTTCGGATGGAGTGATTTGTCTACTTTAACTTCAGATGAAAAAGAGGAGGTCAAGGATAGAGTCGATTTTGTCTACAATGTTGAAAAACCTGTCTAGAATAGAGCGGATTTCTGAACTCGTTGGTATCTGTTTCTGAAGTCTCGGTTATAAACCAGTTCGTGATTCGGGGAGGGGGAATCTTGCAGTTGCATGCCAAAGTGGTGTCAAATCTCTAAGACTTACATAAAAACCTACAAAAATCAGTGAAAGTTTTGAAACTCAGACTGTAGTGTTTAATTACTCATTTTCGAAAAAAAAAAACTTATCAAATGTTCGTATTATTTTGATGAAAAATTACATGGGTATGTTTCAACCCAATATCTATACATGTGCATGATTATTTTTTAAGATTTTACAGAACATGCAGCAGCAATACACTTAGGACAGTAAAATAGCAGATGAGGGCAGTTCACTTGGGAGAGAAGTAAAAAACAACAAGAGCAGTAGCGTATCATCGTGTAGATTAGATTCAAGCAGTATCATCGTGTAAACCCTGCCATGGCTGCCGCGTATCATCGTGTCCACTGCACCGCTCTAACGATTGTTACATGTCTCCGCACGCAGTAACGCGCACGAATCAAATTAAGGCAGATGTTTCAGCGTGTTTATAGGACGGGGAGACATAAAGCGCAGAGGTTCATCGCAACAACTTAACTCGCTGCTCAGACAGACCGGCACCACGCATGCCGGCCTCGTGCATGTCGGGCGATCGTTCCTCCGATGCTATACAGAAAATTTACTCCTGCAACCGCCATGATGCAAGAATGGAACCTGTTTATGCCGCTTTTTTCCTAATTTGTACTCCCTCCGTTTTAAATTAGATGACTTCCATTTAACAATATGTAGATGTATCTAGACATGTCCACATGTGGCTAAATGAAAATCATGTAATTTGGAACGGAGGGAGTACTAGTGTAGTAAAATTTTATACTCGACAAGCACAAAATGAGGAAAAAGTGGGACAAACAAGTCCCGTTTTTGCATATCTACCGCTAAGAGCTAGCCGTCGCTGACAGGCAGGCAAGGCTGTGTGTTTCACCCACCAGCAGCACAGGAAAAAGATACTCCCTGAATTGCAGCAAATATAGGGTATATAGGTGAGGGTCAATGGTTTCGTGATGAATTTTTCATGCTTGAGCTAGATTCTGAAGTAAACGATCTGTAGAAGAATTTGGGGTAGTGGCGCTGGCAGGATAAGAATTGCATCTCTGAGTTGGAAAGGAAATAAAGGAGGAAGGAAAGGAAGGCGTGTGAGGCAGAATCGAATAACGAAGCAAAAGCTAGGGTTCGGATTTCAGGTAAGGTGATGAGCTTGGTGGAGTGCTAAATATCCGGTCGCATAGCTAAATTAAACCCTGGTGACTCATGACTGATTGAGGCAATGGTTTTTCTGTTGATTTTCCGTGGGTAGATATCTCAACTGGAATAATAAAGACCGCCTCGGCTTGTCGCCGGACATTTGGGGTCCGGAGGCACGAGTGTCGCAGCAGGAGGAAAATAACGCGATGGCCTCCACTTTAGATGAGAAAAACAGATAATCGTTGCATGATCGGAGACGGCGGTAGCACTGGACCAATGCCACTGGTCCGTTTATTTCTCGGTCTCCTTCTTCAAGAAGTTCTTGCTGATGCTAGCATGGTTGTATTCTGCTCCTCAACGACTTCGTCCAAGACAGGGTAAAGGTGAACCTGGCAAGACTTATGTTTTGGGTATATTCATCGGATCATGCAGTTGGGTTCTCGACGGAGTTCGTCAGGTAAAAACCAAAGAGCTGCCCTTGTTTAAAGTGAATTTTGGTCTTATCACACTTTCACCTAAAAAAGAAACTTTGCACAAATAAAAAATATAACCTATATGCCTTCTGAGCATAGGCTTTTATATTTTTTACCAAATGAGGTACTAATCACATTGTGGAGATTGCTCATAAGGTGATTAGACCAACTCAGATGGCTTTCATGTCACAAGGACATACTTAGAAGGGGTTGGTTTCATACATGAGATTATCCATGGTCTTTACAGAGAAATGGATGGAATGATGTTGGAGATAGACTTTGAAAATGTGTATGATAAAGTAAAATGGACTTTCTTGCAGCAAACCTTGCACACGAATGGATTTACACAAGAACGGCGTGAATGGATTACGCGGATTGGGAATGGTGTGCGAAGAAAGGTTAGCGAAGATATTGGACAATTTTCAAACAAGAAAAGGTTTGACACGGGGAGATCCGTTCTCTCAAATGTTTTTCTATCCAGTTGTGGATATAATGGCAATTCTCATTGCTAGGATAAAGGAAGATGGTCAAGTAGGAGGACGCATCCCACATTTGGTTGAGCGAGGGATTTCAATACTTAATATCTGACACAATTTTTGTTCATTGAACATGACTTAGAGAAATCCGTTAACATGAACTTAATTTTGGATCTTTGAACAACTATATATGTACTTAAGATCAATTTTATAAGGACGTTTTTTTTAAGTTTTGGAAGGCATTTTGATTATGGATCTTCGCCTCTTAGATATCTTTGGGTCTCTATTCATGCATTACATAAACTAAATTCTAGATGGTGGAAAGTGGAAAGTCGCTTCAAAAGCAAGATTTTTGTTGAAAATGCAAGTTGCTTTCATATGAAGACTGACTTGTACTTATGAATACAATTTTTACAAACCTTCCATTGTTTATATTATTATTTTCTCAAATCCCCAAAGGGGTATGGAATCGACTCAAATTTCAGATCGGGTTTTCTGGCAAAGCGATAAAAATAACCATAATTATAGCTTACAAAATAAAATATTCTATGTAGATCCGAAGATCAAGGCGGTATAGGTATAAAGGTGCTTGAAATCAAGAACAAGTGCTTACTCATCAAATGATTGTTTAAATTACTTAATCCGAGTCACGCTCACCTAAAATGATAGTTCTTTTCATCGACAATTTTCGATATATTTGCTTACCTAACTATACACTACACGTTTCTATTAAGATATCAGTTATGACATATTCTTTATAATCACTTCTAATATACTTAATAATATTAAACTAGAGGAGAATATTCACACCATAATGTAGATATACACTACGTAATGTATTTTTTGTAAAAACATGTTCAAAATTGTGTGCGGTATTTTTCCTTTTCACATGTCAAGCGATTATGTATCTTGGAAAGGGCAATATCTTGGGACGGAAAAAATTATGCAACTCCTATATATTTTCAATGATATACATTGCAACTATATAGGGTAAACCACAATAATAAATATTGAGAATTTTTATATGGTTAGCAATGCCAACCAAGTAATATACAACTTATATTTTAAAACCACAATTTGATAAAAATATTAATAAATATAAAAGTTTAGTATAAAAGTTAAGCAACTGAAACCATGAACGTTAGCAGCTGATGTTGCCGATGTGGTTCGGAGTGTAGTGCCAAGCGGAAAAGGCTATGTAAATCTCTCGAGGAGACAAAAATATCCTTATGTAAGTTCGCACCGCAATAAAATAGACATGGAATATGTATTTCAGATCCGTGAGAAGGCGGCGGAAAACCATTGTTGGTTTCTTGGAGATGTCTCAGTGGATGGAGCTCTGGCGGCATCACCGGTTAGGGCTTGATCGGAGACAACGGAAATCCCAGTGGTGATCCATCGACCAATCTGTACTATGTTTATTGTGATGTTATCTTTAAACTACCGGAGTGCAACACCCGTTTTAGCACATCGTCATGGGCCAACTCCATAATCCACGGGCCCATTTGTGAGATTTTCTGTCGCTTAAAGCCTTGGAACATTAGGAATAAGCATACTATCATGTCCAAATTCCCGACTTACTGCATATGCAAAAATTCCCAACTCACTGCATATGCGAAAATTCCCAAGTTTATGCAGCTCTGGACGGTTACATCCAAGCCGCAGGACCGTACCATCCTCGAGTGGATGGTGGTCAAGCTAAAGGGATTGCACCCAGCCAACACGTCGTCTAGACACTAGACTTGTCTACTTCCTACGCCTTGTCTCAAGGTGTGCTCCCCTTTGAACCGATTTTATCTTTTGTTGTATTGGGTTGAATTTGTAGGTTAAGGTGGTGATCTCATCAAGTAAAACTATAATCACGGTTCACGGACTTCACTAAATGAAAGCCGGACACTTGGTTCCTTTCAGAACACACGTGAAATAAATATGTGTTACCGAGAGAACATTAGTATGAAAACGTTGATCACTATTCGTCGTAGCTTGACCCTAATATGTTGTATTTCTGATTATTCTTTAGGTGTCTTACATACTCCCTCCGATCCGATTTTACTTTTGTGGGAAAACAACTAGCGATGTACAAACTGATAGCACAACTGCGACACTTTTTAATGATCAGGGGGGGTATGTTTTTTCGTTATGTATTTTTCCCTTAGATATTAGCAATTTTTGGATTAAAATGTGAGAGTAGGAAGTTGCACTATGTGATTTATATAATTGAACCTTTTGGGTGTAATTTTTGACACCTCTACATATTTTGAAGCACTAAACAAGTATTTATTTTTGGGCTAATTTCAAACAGTGCAATTGGTAGTTTGCACAATTTGAAGTTCGAAATTAAAAAATATTGTTTAGGTGCATTAATTTTGTCTAGAAATATGTAATTGTGTTGTTTGCATATTTTCAAGCCAAAACTGCACTATTTTTTAAATATTTGAACTAGTATTTTATATTGTGTTGATTGCACATATTTGAATCCCCCAAAAAATACTTTTTGTGTAGTTTTGTTTTCATAAATGTGAAACAGGTAGTTTGCATATTGTGACATTTGTGATTGCACATAATTGTTTTACACAATTTTTATTTGTAGAAATAAAATATAAATCACACATCTTTTTAGAGAAATTTTGGGTTTCGGAAATGAAATCTAAAATTGCATATTTTGTAACAACCTAACATAACGATAAAAATGTACCGTGTTTTGTCAGAAAGAATAAATTGTCATTGTTACTTTTGTGATTTTTGTATTTTTTTACATTGCTATTATTATTATTATTATTATTATTATTATTAGACGTGTGTATGGACGACAACCATAAATCGTGGGGAAAAGTTAATCCACTATCACATAGTACAAACTTCCTATTTGCAAATATAAAATCAGAACAGTGTACTCGCTACGATCTAGCATTGAAATGCCATCATGATATTTCTTCGAGAAGTTTTCCCAGAAGAGAAACCCCAAAACATAGTACCCCTACCGCATGAAACTGATTTTATGCATTTTTGAGCAACTGTCTGGCCTTAAGATAAATTTTCATAAAAGTGAAAATTTCTGTTTTGGGAAAGCTAAAGAGGTGGAAGACCAGTACAGAAATATTTTCGGGTGTGAGGCGGGAACCCTTCCTTTCAGATATCTAGGGATCCCCATTCATTATAGGAAGCTTCTAAACTCAGAGTGGAATTCAGTAGAGACACGGTTTGAAAAGAAACTTGGTTGTTGGCAGGGTAAGCTTCTCTCATACGGAGACAGGCTTGTCCTAATCAATTCGGTTCTCACTAGTTTACCTATGTTTACGCTATCTTTTTTAGAGATACCTAAAGGGGTATTGAAAAGGTTAGATTTCTATAGGTCTCGTTTCTTTTGGCAGAGCGATCAACATAAACAGAAATACAAACTTACCAAATGGGATATTATCTGTAGACCAAAGGAACAGGGAGGGTTAGGACTTGAGGTTCTTGGTATTAAGAATAGATGTTTATTAAGTAAGTGGCTGTTTAAACTAATTAATGAAGAAGGAGTATGGCAAGAACTATTACGAAATAAATACCTACACAATAAGACATTGTCACAAGTGACAGTAAAACCTACCGATTCGCAGTTTTGGAAGGGTCTTATGAGAGTAAAAGAAGAGTTTTTTAGCAGAGGGAAGTTTCTTGTAGGAAATGGTCAAGAAACTCGATTTTGGGAGGACTCATGGCTGGGAGAAGTCCCATTATGTGAGATCCTGGCTCAGGGCTTAATAGGATTGATAGAATACTCATATAAACAAGTTGCAACTTCTTTTCCGGAAGCTCATCTGGAAGGAACTCCGAGGTTAAGCGTGCTTGGCCCGGAGCACTCCAAGGATGGGTGACCGACCGGGAACTGGTTCCCGGGTGCGCACGAGTGAGGACAAAGTGCGCAGAAAAGACTAGTGTTGATCTGTGGGGCCAATCTGGAGATCCTAGAGAGCTGCCAGGGGTGACAGGCCCGGCCCGGGGGTGGCCGGGGTGTTACACATTAGCTGCCCAATACCCGACGCTATACAATATAGTTCGCCATAAAAATATTTTAGTGGCCGATGCACTAGCAAACTCTTCTATGCATACAGAGTTTAGACGAAACTTAAATGGTCACAAGTGGGATGCTTGGCTGCATATGTTGCAAAAGCTTTTTTCCATCAACCTAACAAACGATGATGACAGGTTTGTTTGGAAACTCTCTTCTACAGGATCTTTTACGGTAAAATCCATGTATGAAGATCTTTTAAATGGACATACCATTAATTTACGCAAACACATTTGGAAACTGAAGGTCCCTTTAAAGATTAAGATCTTTATGTGGTTCTTATATAACAAAGTTATTTTAACGAAAGATAACCTTGCTAAACGTAATTGGAATGGGTGTAAGAAGTGTGTGTTCTGCGATTCTGAGGAGTCTATAGATCATTTATTTTTTACATGCACTTTTGCGCATTTCTTATGGACGGTCATTCATTATGCTTTTAACATCACCCCGCCGGCTAATAGTTCGAATATGTTCGGGAATTGGCTAAATGGGGTTGAGAAGAATTTTAAGGCACAAATTCATGTGGGGACTTGTGCTCTTTTATGGTCTACTTGGAAATGCAGGAATGATATCATTTTTAACAAAGGTGGCCATATTAACTTTTTACAGGTTATCCGCATGGCTACATACTGGATCCACGAGTGGGCTTTTCTGGTCCCGGAGGCAAAACGTGCGCCTATAAACTCTGGATGCATCCGGCTGGAGGCGGTCGTTTCGGATATCTATTTCCGGGGTACTTGGCGGCTGTCTAGAAGAATTCAAGACGTCTAAGAAGATAGACACTTGAGAAGCTTTTTTTCATTTTTATTGGTTGCCGGATTGTAATTCCTTTTACGTACTTTCCACTTTGCTTTGAGATGTAAACTCTAGATTTTTATGACGATGCAATAAAAGCCGTGTGCATCAATCGATGCAGAGTCTGGGGCCTTCCCCTTTTCTAAAAAAAAAAAAGTACCCCTACCGCATATAGTGAGACAGGCCACTAAACAATTTGCGTAAAAAAAAAGAAAAAACCCATTTCCGAGCAAAGCAAAATACTCCACTCCGGAAACCCAGCAAAGCACACCACTCCTCCACTCCACTGCACCAACACGCCCAGTCGTACACACAAAACCTGCTCGGTCTCGCGCGAGCGAGAGGAGGACGACAGACACACGGCCCAGCAAGGCGGGCAGGGCAACAACCATGGCTGTGCCGCTGCCGCGGCCGCTGCCTCACCCCAACCCCATCATCGCGCTTCTCCCCGTCCTGTAGGCTGTAGACACCCATCATTGCACTCCACTCCCACCCCCGATCGTGTCGTCGTGTCCCTCCCTCCTAGCTAGTCCCCCCTTCTTCTCCTTCGTCTTCCTCCTGCACCTCGCGGGCGCGCCCTATATATAGCCAGCCGCGCGCCGTCAGCCTCCGCCAGCTCGATCGATCCCAGCCTCACCGCACAGTACTCTACTACTGCCCCGGACTGCGGAGCCATGGTGAACGCCTTCTTCACGACCCTGGCGCGGGGGCTCGACGACCTCAGCGGCGGCGGCGGGCTGTCGTCGCTGCCGGCGCTACTCCGGGCGGCGGCCCTGCTCAGGGGCCTGCACTCGCAGCTCACGCTGCTGGTCGGCCAGCTCCACCTGCCGCCGGCGGCCGGTGGCTCGACGAGTACATGGACGAGACCGCGCGCCTCTGGGACGCCTGCCTCGCCGTCAAGCTCGGCCTCGGCGCCGTCGAGCGCTACTGCTCCGCCGCGTCCTGCGCCGTCGCCGCTCTCGACGACTGGCTCCAGGACCCGTCCCCTCTCTCCACTCGCCAGGTTGGTCCTCGCGAACTTTATTCGAACATCATCTGTCTCGAGCAGTAATTATGATTTTTCTTTCCAAGAAAAGGGCAGTGATCGTAATGATCATGTCGCCTTCTTTTTTCTCCTCTCGTCAAGTTCTTTCGAACCTCTTTCTGTACCGCGTGATGTGATTCGGTCTTGTGCCATCGATCAATGACTTGTTGCTCTGTTTCTTGGAACTCTGTTTGTGCACGCTCTGTTCTAATCTGTTCGCGCGCGCGCATTTGCAACAAACAGGTGATGAGGGCGATCTCGGCGTCGAGGAGGGAGGCGATGGCGGCGGAGGAGGAGAACCGGGCGCTGTCCGAGTCAAGGATCGCGCCGCTGCAGCTGCAGCAGCAGCTGGACGAGCGTCGCGCCGCCGACGCGAGGCTCAGCGGCTTCAACGGCTTCCGCGGCCTCCTCTACGCGCTGCACAACGCCAGCTCGCTCCTCCTGCTCATCCTGGCCGGCGGCGCCGTGTCCGGGTCGGCGCCGCGCTCGTCCGCCTTTGACGGCGCGGAAAACGGCGCCGGCGGCGGGGGCGGGTTCATGGCGTCCATCGCGACGCTGCAGAAGAGGATGGCGGAGGAGGCCGAGGACGGCGGCGCCGCGCAGGGGATGATCAGGCTGCACGAGTTCCGGCGCGCGCGCGCCGCGGCGGAGGCGGCGCGGGAGCAGGTGGAGCGCTCTGTCGCGGCCGCGGCCGGCCGCAAGTGCGGCGACCAGGACGGCGCGGTGAAGGACAAGGCGGAGGAGCTCAAGGCGTGGCTGGAGGTGCTCCGGACCGGCACCGACGGGCTGGTGTGCCAGCTGGACGACTTCCTGGACGACATTGTGGAGGGCCGGAAGGAGCTGTCAGACCTCTGCAGCCACTGATCGAGCTCCATGGATGGGTGAATGATGATGATCCTCGTCTTGTCGCTTGCAGACGCGTGGTAGTGTACAAGTAAAGCAATGGCGCTCGACCCATAATAGTACGTAGCCGTAGAGTACGACAATGTTTAGCAGTAGCAGTGCTGGTCTGGGGATCCATGGAGGGAGTGTCTCGGCATTTTGGTCAGGTCATGATGTTGTTGCTCATTTCTTGCTGTGTCCCTCTGTCATGAAAGGAGAGACATGATGAGAAGGTGGCAAGGAAAGGCGAGCTTGTTTGAGAGAGATCTTTGGTGTTGCAGGCAGGGGCAGCACAAGCAGTTGCGCCACGAAAGGCTGCTTTTTGTTTGCTCGCCTGGAGCTGGAGGTTGGCGTGTGTCGGACTGTTGCTAGCTATAGCTACTCTTCTAGGTGGTGTCTGTCAGCCAGTCAGTCAGTCACAAGAAAGGATAGACGAACTTTCTGTTCTCCTCTTTGCACTTTATATTTTTTCCAGCTTCTCCTCCTCCTTCGTATATAAATGGCCCTTTATCAAACTATCAGTCACTAATAGAACCTCAAAAAAACTTTCAACCCCAAATACGCCATATTTTCTGACACCCCAGGCTCAGAAGATCTGATAATTTTGGAAAACACGTTCACTTTGCCTTGTCTAAGCCTGCGAAACGCAAATTATTCAAATTCATTTTAAATGAGCCATTTAATACGTCGTTTTTCAATCTCAGATCGGTAAGAATCCCAGAATATGCCAATTGATATGACGTTTTTCAATCTCGGAGCCTCTAAGATTGTCAGAAAACACCAACGTGATAGCCGTTTTCTGAGATTCTCAGAAGCTCTAAAATTGAAAAAGGCACATCAAATAGCTTATTTCAAATGACTTGGAATTTTTTGAGTTTCGTAGTCTCAGACAAGGTAAAGTAATTGGCGTGTTATGAGATTCTCAGAGCCTCTAAAATTATCAGAAAGCCAACTCGGGTGGCATTTCTCCGAGGGAGCAGATCTGGCTGAAAGTTTTCTAGGAGCCATTAGTGACTAAACGTTTTGCTTAATAATCATTTAGAACAAAAGATACTCCTCCTCACAGCTTCAGCTTCAAGCTAGAGGAAGCACGGGCATCTGCATGACAACTACATCTACCAAACTGAATCATTTTTGGCTGACCTTTAAATGGTTCTAATCTAGGATACCGAGTCTCACGTTCATACTGGAACTAGTACGAGCAAGCTTAACTACAACTGGTTTCAGCCCAAGACCATAATTAACAGTGGTCCTATGATGCTGATCGATGAGGCGATGGTGCCAGGTCGCCAACCTCAGGTGTGAGTCAAGTCATTGTTAGGTTGATCTCCACGATGCGGCCCAACGGTCGCACCGAACCCACGATCTATGCGCCCTGATCGGGGGCGCCCAACCAATCCATGGTTGGTGGGCCCCTGTGGCCTGCGCTATAAAGACTGGTGGGGGCCGGCTGCACGAGGTACGAGGTTCCACGGAGCGCCACCACCCCACCGACTTACCCACCGATTAGGGTTTTCGCGCAGTGCCCACGGGAAGTTTCCACCGCCGCCACTGCATCACCGCCTCCGTCCACCATGGCCGGAGCCTCGAGCGCTTCCGCACAAGGAGAAGGTAAAGAACCTCCTCCTGATCTCGTTTCTACTCGAATCGATCTACCCTAGGGATCCTAGGGATTCAACATTGGTATCAGAGCGCTAGTGGCTAGATCGATCTCGGTAGAAGAAAAAGAAAATAAAAGGAAAAGCAAAAGAATTCCTCACCCAAAGAACCCTAACCCTAACCAGAAAAGTGGGCAAAGAAAACTCACCGGATTCGCCTTCGGGCTCACCGGCAAAGAGCGCCGCCGTCACGGCCGCGCCGTTCCTCTCGATCTCGATGCGCATCGGCCAGCCGAGGCATCAAGACGAAGAACACCACTCCTCACGGGGCAAAGGGCACCTCCGCCTCGGCGGAAACGACAGCATCAGGGCGCCGCGGCCAGACCGCTCGACGGCGACGTGCTCACCCGCAAGGGGAACACGTGCACCGGTGAGTGGGTCGGTGACGGCGCCACCCTCTTTCTCCTGCGACGGCCCGCTCCGGCGACCGCTGTTTGCTTGCGATGGAAAGAAAGGAAGGAAGGGGAAAATGGCGGTGACGGCTCGCGCGGCACGCCATCACGGTGGCCGGCGGCCGGCCGCCGGCGACGCCGTAGCGGATGCGCGCCAGAGAGCTACGGGAGAAAGGGGGCAAATGGACTAGGGTTTCCGTCGGGGGCCGCTCACGCGGTTTTGATCCAGCGAGAAGAACGCTGGACCGTCCGATTCAATCGGACGGCCCCAATCGAAACCCTAACCCCACAGGCGGGCCACTTGGGCCGAAAGATGACCCGGCCGCCCCACGCTGGGCTGGGCTGTTAGCGGGCCGAGGGCCAGGCCACACTGGCCGGCTCCTCGTTATTTTGAAGAGAAGCGAGACATGCCGTGGGCCGGGCCGCGCCGTTTTTCTCAGAAATTCGGCCCGGGACAGTTTTTCCAGAGGCTTGTTTTATTTGTTTTTCCCAATTTTTTGGGCAAATTTTATCCAGTTTTTCTATTCAAAATTATCCAACGAAATTTTTGTTTAGAAAACAGAAAAAGTGACAGAAATACTTCTGTAAAGTATAAAGTCCATGAAATTTTATTCATGTTTTTCCGCTGCAAATATATAAAAGTGTTCTTTTAAAAGTAAATAGAACTAAAGTGAGTATTAAATTATAAGAGCATGTTAAAGTGATTATTGAAATGATTATGATTCTGTTATTATTATGACCAACGTTGTTAATAACATGATCATGATTTATTGTTGTTATATATGTGCATTTATTGCTATTTTCTGCCCAACGGTGATATAGTTTTAATTGCACAAACAGTTGTATGTTTTAATTTTGACCAACGTTGGATTATTGCATGCAATTGTTGTTTTGTTCTCACCTCAATGTGATTTTTCAGGAGGGTACTACTTGATGAGCTGCATCAAGGATGTTCCAACCCTCAGAGGTGACAACTACTCCGAATGGAGAAAGAAAGTTGATCTGGCCTTTGTTTGTGCTGAGGTGGACTGGGTTGTGGACACTCCACAGCCAGTCAAACCAACAGAGCCAGTCAGAGATGAAAAAGATGATGATAATGCTTGGGATAAAAAGAGGAGGGACTACGCTCCATTGGAGATGTCGTATACCCTCGAAAACAAAAAGTGGCTCACCGCCAACAAAAAGTGCATGGCTTTCATAAAGAACACAATTGAGGTCGCTATTGTGGGCTCAATTGCAGAGTGTGCTTCCGTAAGGGAGTTTCTTGAAAAGATAAAGAGCCAGTTCACTGGTTCTTCAAAGATATATGCTACCCAGCTGCTAAACCAGCTGGTGACAGAAAAGTACACAGGAGGTGGACATGGCATAACAGAGCACATTCTGAGGATGTCCAACATGGCAGCTAAACTTAAGCCCATGGACGATGACTTAGAGCTCAAGCATGCACTCCTTGTTCACCTTGTTATGGCTTCACTGCCGAATCAGTTTGACACTTTTGTTGTCAACTACAACATGTCGCCTGAAAAATGGGACATTGAAAAGACCATAGTCATGTGTGTGCAAGAAGAGGATAGACTTAAATCCTCACATGGAGGTTCCCTGAACTATGTGAAGGATAATAAGAAAAAGAACTACCATCACAGTAGCAATGGTTCCCCTTCAAAGCCACATGGAAAAGCTCCTGCGCATTATCAGCATCAGCAGAAGTCTCTTCCAGTGGACAAAGATACATGTCTCCACTGTAAGAAGACTGGGCAATACAAGAAAGATTGCCCTGATTGGCTAGGTAACAATATTGTTTCCTTTGTAAATGAATCCTTGTATACACAGTTTTCGAAATCTACTTGGTGGATTGACTCAGGTGCAACTGTTCATGTTGCAAATTCTTTACAGGGATTCCATTCGACGCGGACTACGCAAAGAAACGAAAGATGCATTGAAGTCGCAAATGGAGTTCAAGCAGTCGTTGAAGTTGTCGGCGACATCTCCTTGGAGTTAGCTGATGGATTCACGATCATGCTTAGAGATATTTTATATGTTCCTTCATTGCACAGAAACTTGATTAGTGTTTCACGTTTAGACAAAGACAATTATGAGTGTTATTTTGGACATGGCAAGTGTGCCATATGATGTAATAATGATCATGTGGGTGTTGCTTTACTCCACAATGAGCTTTATATATTATCTTCACGTGAAAAAGTGTATTCTGTGTGCAAAGTGAATGAGCATGTTTCCGCGTCGGATAAAGAACAAAAGAAAACAAAGAGAACTCATGACTCATCGAAATTATGGCACTGTCGCTTGGGCCATATTTCGAGGGGGAGAATAGAAAGTCTAGTTAAAAATGAAGTTCTTCCTCCATTAGAGTTCTCAGACTTAGAACAATGCATAGATTGCATTAAAGGAAAGTACGTAAAACAAATCAAAAAGGGTGCAAACCGAAGTACAGGAACACTAGAAATCATTCACACTGACATTTGTGGACCATTTCCTGTGAAAAGTGTGGATGGCTATGACTCGTTTATAACATTCACAGATGATTACTCCCGATATGGTTATATTTATCCAATCAAAGAAAAGTCTGAAGCGTTGGATAAATTTAAGATATTCAAAGCTGAAGTAGAAAATCAGCATGATAAAAGAATAAAGATAGTGAGATCTGACCGTGGAGGGGAGTACTACGGTCGGCACACTCCATATGGCCAAGTCCCTGGACCTTTTGCGAGGTTCTAACAGGAAACTGGCATAGTGGCCCAGTATATGCCGGGTGACCCTCAGCAAAATGGAGTAGCTGAAAGGCGTAACCGTACACTTATGGATATGGTGCGCAGCATGATGAGTTACTCCACCTTACTGATACGTCCAAAACGTATCTACTTTTCCGAACACTTTTGCTATTGTTTTTCCTCTAATTTGTGTGATTTGAATGCAACTAACACGGACTAACGCTGTTTTCAGCAGAATTGCCTTGGTGTCTCGTTTTTGTGCAGAAAGTCAAAGTTTTAGGAAAATTTCAGAAAAATTCCAGAAATTCTATGTTTCCAGAAGACCCACGGAGCCAGAAGACGAAGCGAGGAGGGTGCACAGGGGCCCCACACGCATCCAGGGCGCGGGAGGGCCCTTGCCGCGCCCAGGGGTGGTGTGGCCACCCTGTGTGGCCCCCGACGCTCCCCTTCGGACTACTTAAAGCCTCTGACCTAAAAACTTCGGGGGATCGACGCTTTTTCCAAAAACCTTCCAGAGCTCCGCCGCCATCGAAAAACCCTATTCCGGGGATCAGAAACTCTGTTCTGGCACCCTGCCGGGACGGGGAATTGGAGGAGATCATCGCCATCATCATCACCGCCACCTCTCCATCGACCATCCATGACTCCCCCATCCATGTGTGAGTAATTCCCCCGCTGTAGGCTGAGGGGATGGTAGGGATTGGTGCCTAGTATCCATCGGTAGTACTTTATTGTCATTGTTGCAACTTATTATGCTTAATGCTTGTCACTTAGGGCCCGAGTGCCATGATCTCAGATCTGAACATGTTATTGAATCATGAGAATAATTATTGTTTTGGATCATATCTATAAGTTGTATACACACGTCACTGTCCGGAACCCGAGGCCCCAAAGTGGCAGAAATTGGGATAACCGGAGGGGATGGTTGCGACGTGAGGATCACATGTGTTCACGGAGTGTTAATGCTTTGCTCCGGTGCTTTATTAAAAGGAGCACCTTAATTACCAGTAGTTTCCCTTGAGGCCCCGCTGCAAACGGGCTGGTAGGACAAAACATGTTGTGCAAGTTTCTCATTGCGAGCACGTACGACTAAATACGGAACACATGCTTATGATTGATTATTACTTGGATACCTTATTATTATTTATCTGCAATTGCCCTATGTATGACAATTTCATGAATTATCTCATCCATGCAGCGCCCGTTCATCCATCCCTATGCCTACAGTATTTTAATCCTGCTGTCTACTGCAATTATTACTGCTGTCTTTATTTTACAGCTGCTGTTATTTCACTACTGCTACTGTCATAAAACTATTGCTACTGATAAACTGTGTCGAGCAAGTCTACTTCCAGGTGCAGCTGAACTGACAAATCATCTGTCAAGGCTTATAAATATTCTTTGGCTCCCCTTGTGTCGAATCAATAAATTTGGGTTTTACTTCCCTCGAAGACTGTTGCGATCCCTATACTTGTGGGTCATCAAGACTATTTTCTGGCGCCGTTGCCGGGGAGCATAGCTCTATTTATAAGCTCACCAGGGAGTCATACTGCTCGCTGCAATTCATTCATCATGGGTAAACCTCGTGATGATAAGGTTCGCATATTGCCATCCACTACAAGGAGAGGTACAACTCTGAACACTTCTGCTGCTCTTGATTCACCGTCTGTTATAAGTCAACTTGTCACACCACCACATGCACATGCTTCACGTGCTGCTACTTCTGCTGAATCTGATAATGTTTCTGATGAATTTGATGATGCTTCTACTGTGCTTGATGAAAGAGGTTCACTAGGTCCTTTTCTAGATGCTACAATTGCTAAATCTAAACAACTTGAAAATACTGAAACACCTAATGAAACTCCTGTTACACCTGCTTATTCACCTGAAACAAGAGACACTGCTAGTGATGATCTTGAGGAAACTTATGTTGAACTTGATGATTACTTTATTGATGAATGCATGAATTGTGATACCTCTAAAGATGTTAATGCTATTAAAAATCTTCTTCAAAGACGTGCTGTCAACTATAAACTTTCTCCTGATGCTAAATTCGCTACATCTCCCATAAATATAAAAGATAAAGACTATGATTTCTCTGTGGACTTGTCTTTTATAACTATTGCTGAGAAAGAACCTTTTCGAGGAACTGAAAATGAAAGTGCTGTAGAACATATTAAGAAACGCAGTTACTTTGTTACTAAAATTTTCCCTTTCTCATTGAAAGATGAAGCTAAAACTTGGTTTAATGATTTATCTCCTGGATCTATTGAGAGCCCGATGGGTTTAGTCAATGCTTTCTTTCAGAAATATTTTCCTGCTAGTGCTCAACATGCTGCTTTACAGAAAATCTTTAACTTTAAGCAAAATGAGGGAGAGAAAATGCCTGAATCTTGGGCAAGGTTTTGTTCTTTACTTAGAGCTCGGCCTGGACATCAACTAGCTAAAAATGAACTTCTTGATATATTTTATAATGGACTAACTGTTGAATCTAGGACATACCTGGATAGTTGTGCTGGTTGTGTTTTCAGGAAAAGAACTCCAGATGAAGCCGAGGAATTATTGGCTAAGATAAGCCAAAATCATGATGATTGGACCCTGCCTGAACCAACTCCGGTACCTACGCCGAGGAAAAGAGGAGTAATTGAATTGAATGATGAAGAAATGAGAGAAGCCAAGAAATCTCTTAAGGAGAAAGGTATTAAATCTGAAGATGTGAAAAATCTTCCACCTATAGAAGAATTGTGTAAGCCAATTCCTCACTCATCTACAGTTGAGGTACACTCTCTCCAACGCTTTGATGATAGAGATATCCCTTATTCTAAACCTCCTGATCAATGCTTAGATGAGTTTGATAATTTCATTGTTAAGCAAAACAATTTCAATTGGAGAATAGAAAATAGCTTCATAAAGAATTCTCATGTCATTAATCATTTGCATGATGTTTTGGAAAGAACTTCTAATGATGTTAAAATACTCATTAAACATTTTCATATGGTTCAAACTCAAATTGAGCAATTGACTAAAGTGCAAAAAGATTTGCTAGGTAATGCTTCTAGAGAAAATGATAAACATGCTTTTGGTATAGCAACTAGAGGTGGTGCTTCCACTCAGGATCCTTTATATCCTGAGGGACATCCTAAAAGAATTGAGCAAGATTCTCAACTAGTTAATGAAACTACTACTCCTTCTAAGAAAAAGAAGAAGAAGAAACATAAACATGTTGAGGAATCTCCTGAACCTATTAAAGACAATGAGCATGTTAATAATCCAAATAGTATATCTATCTCTGATGCTGAAACTGAGAGTGGTAATGAACATGCTAATGATAAAGATAAGAATGATGCTTCTGATAAAGAGGAAAGTGAAGAGGAACCTGAAAAGCATTCTAAAAACAAAAAGTACACTAAAGAAGATTTTCTTGCTAAGAAACATGGTAATGAAAGAGAACCTTGGGTGCAAAAACAAATGCCTTTTCCTACTAAGAAACTCAAATCTAAGGAAGAAGAACATTATAACAAATTTTGTGAATGGATGAAACCTTTGTTTTTGCAAATTCCTTTGACTGATGCTATTAAGTTACCTCCCTATTCAAAGTACATGAAAGATATTGTCTCTAACAAGAGAAAGATTCCTAATGAAGAGATTTCTACCATGCTTGCTAATTATTCTTTCAATGGTAAGGTTCCAAAGAAGCTTGGAGATCCAGGTATACCAACTATTCCTTGCTCAATCAAAAATAACTATGTTAGAACTGCCTTATGTGATTTAGGTGCAGGGGTGAGTGTTATGCCTTTTTCTCTTTACAAGAGACTTTACTTGGAAAAATTGATACCAACTGATATATCTTTGCAAATGGCTGATAAATCTACTGCTGTTCCTGTTGGTATATGTGAAGATGTTCCTGTTCAAGTGGCTAATAATTGCTTGATATTAACTGATTTTGTTGTGCTTGAAATGCCTGAAGATGATAATATGTCTATTATTCTTGGAAGACCTTTTCTTAACACTGCAGGGGCTGTTATTGATTGCAACAAAGGAAAAGTAACTTTCCATGTTAATGACAAAGAGCATACTGTTTATTTTCCCAAGAAGCTGGACAAATATTTGGAGTTAATACAATTACCAATATTAAAAGTATCAAAGTGGGAAGTATTGATTGCCCTATATATGAACCTCATGAAGAACTTCAATATTATGATTGGATCTATAGCTATACCATTTAAGGTAACATGATTGTTCAATGTGGTTTAATTCTTTTATGTCATATAAAATGTATTTGGTGGCAAGACTTGATCAACCTTGTTAACAAATATGTTTTACATGCATAAAATTGCTAAACAACATTTTTTTTCTCACCTTTGTTTTTACCTACTGTTTTGCTACTGTAATTTGCAAAGTTAAGTAATGCTTGGTCTTTACATAAATTCATTTTGTCTAGTTTTCATTGTTTAAAGCACCCAGAAAATGTCAGAAATAAAAGTTTTCAAAAAAATTCTGAAAAAATTCTACAAGTCCTAGTTTTTAAAGAGGAACGTGGGAGTACCAGAGGATGACCAGGGGGACCCACCAGGCCACCACACGCCCCACGGCGCGGTGGAGGGCAGGCCGCGCCCTGCCCTGGTGTGGGGTCCACCTGGCCCTCCACTCACTCATCTCTCTCCCACTCCTTTCTCTCTCCCGACCAAACACACCACCATTGCTCAAACTCGTGTTCTTGCTGCTCTTGCTCGAGATTTTTCGATCTACTTGCTCAGCCCATCTTTGCTGCTGAAATTTGGATCAATTGCTCTCCGGTATGTGACTCCTCCGATTATCCAAATAGAATTTTGTTTAGTTGCTTATATCTTTGGCATTTTGGTACTGTAGGTGACATGTTATTAGAGCTTGCATGCTTGTTCTTGTTTAGATTAACTAGTTTTGATGCATGTTTAGTCTCTAGCAAGTCTCCTAGTGTTTCCCTTGAATTAATCACTCCAAAATCATTTTTTATGAGGTTTGTTTAAAATTTCAGAAAAGGAAGATGGATGGAAACCAACTTAATTATGAAGAATTGGAAGTATCAGAGGTCATGGGAGTCAACCGTGAAGACTCTGTGTTTCCCTCTATTTATCCATGCCATGAGTTTATGAATGCTGCAGAGATCTTGCAAGATTTCAACACTCTAATCTCTAATGCAGGGTTGGAACACTTTGTTGCTGATGAACCACATCAATATGTAAAGCTGACTATGTCGGTGGTTCAAAGTTTTAGTTTAGTTGGAATTTGCCTACTCCCATGGTTCATTATAATATCTACAATAAAGCTGTAGATTTGTCTCTTCATGATTTTTGTGCAGCTATTAAGGTACCACATTGGGGTCTCATGAGAGGATTAGAGGTCAACCAAAGTATTTACAAGACCTCTACTCAGAGATTTGCCAAGGGAGAGATTTTACAGCCGAGGATGGTAAAATTCGAAACATCCAACTCCCATCTATTCGATATTTTGCCTACTACATTAGCAAATGTGTTCTAGCTAGGAAGAATGCAAGTAAATTATCTGTTTATGATTTGGCATTTCTTTCTGCTGCCTTAAGATGTGATAGAACTTATAACTTGGGAGCTATGATTGCATTTCGTCTCTCCACTAACCGTGAAAAAGGAGGGGTTTGTGGTGGTCTCATTGCTTCTCGTTTATTAGCCATGCATGGTGTAGGACCACATCATTTTGATATTCAGCTTCCCATTGAAAGACTTGATCTTAACTCTATGATTAGCCACCAATTTGTTTCTCGCTGGTCCACCATTGATAATCTATCCTATGAATTGGTTTTTGTTAAGAAGATAGGTGGAGAACTAAAACTATGAACGCATAGTCTGTTTGCCTGCGCCTCTTTTGTTTAACCTTGATGTCAGGCAAGGATGGTCATTCTCGGAGGGAGACCTTGATGCATATATGGAGGAGCATGGCCTTCATGCGGATAGTGAGGGAAGAGGTCCTGAGGAGGACTTCATTCAGCCCTTCGACACTGAGCTCTTCATACCAGTATCCTGATTATGGAGCTCAGGCCCTTCTTCTTCACAGGATCCTGATTATGATCACGCTAGGTATGATCCACCTGGATGGAGTTCTGGGCCATGTGGATGATTGTCTCCCACTTAGGCCAAAAGCCTAAGCTTGGGGGGAGGTATGCCGACAAGTTCACTCATTTTATCATATTCATATCATGTCGGTACTTTGTATATCCATGTTTTAGTTTGTTTCTTTTCTTTTGTTTCTTGTATCCATTTCATTTTCGCAAAACACCAAAAGACCAAAAATATTTCCTTTATTTCTCTTGCTTTTGAATTTGTAGTGCTAGTTTACTTTATTTTTCATTTCGGTTTGTTATTCAAAAATCCAAAAAGATTTTGCTTTGTTTGCTTGTTTCTTTCTATGCTTGCTTTAATTCGAAAACCCAAAAATATTTGTTGTTCTTCTGCTGTTTTGTATAGTTGTTTCAGGAGTTCGAAAAATTTCCGTGGTTCCACTTGGGCTTGGTTATCATTTCACATCATTCAAGCCACACAAGTGAAAAGCAATAATGACGATTACGACAATCGGATGTGGTAAAAGGCTGGTATGAACTCTATTTGTTTTTCATTTTTGTAAATATACCTACTCATGTGAACATGCTTAGCTATCATGGTAGTGGTTATGTTATTTAATGATTACTTAGTAGTTCATGTCTTCTTATGACCAGTACCAAATTGCTAATAGGAATAACATGTCATATAGATATTTACATGCATTGTTCTATTCGTAAAACGGTATGGCAGGATGGTATCCTCCTCTGAATAATTCACTTGATTCGACTTGGCACATGCTCACACATGTTATGACTGAAAAATAAAGTCAATTAAGCCTTGATGATCTATTTTGCCTCAGAGTTTTAGTATCATCTTTATGCCTCCGTTAATTTTATTTTGTCGCAAGCATGATTATGACCGTTATCGCTCTCGTGGTTGTCGCTTCCCAGTCTATTGCTAGCCTTCACTTGTACTGAGCGGGAATGCTGCTCGTGCATCCAAATCCTTTAAACCAAGTTATCCCAAAGAGTCCACCAAAAATTCCTATGCATGGTATTTCAAGCCATTCCAAGTAAATTTGCATGTGCTACCTTTAAAACTTTCAAAATATTTCCCTTTTTGTGTCAATGTTTACTAGCTCATGAGGAATTAGTGTGGTTATTCTTTATTCTATTTGTCAAATGGACTTTTACACCTGGACTAGCGGCATATACATCCGCTTATCCAATAATTTTGCAAAAAGAGCTGGCAACGGGGTGCCCAGTCCCAATTAATTACAACTTTAACCAATTAATTCTCTTCACACTTTTGCCCTGATTCATCAGTAAGCAATGACAAACAGTGAAATACCTGAATGTGTGTAAACCAAAGAGAAAGAGGGATGATCTGCCTTGCTGGTAGAAATAACGTCCTTCATGGGAGCCGCTCTTAAAAGTCCGTTTGACAGGTAGAATACTGTTCTCACCCGCTACCATTCGTTGACAATTAACAAACACCTCTCAAAACATTTTTACCTCTGTTTTTAAAATAAAAAGCTCTAGCACGTGTTAATCCCTGCTTCCCTCTGCGAAGGGCCAATCTTTTATTTTTATGTTGAGTCACCATCCTTTCTTTGAGCACTCTTCGAGAGCATAACTGTCGTTCTTAGTGTAATGTGCTTGTCCCAGATACGATTAATTGAGGTATAACTATGATACTCTTATCTTTGATATTTTATATCTAGTCTTCACTTGAACTTCAGAGGTGCCTTGGCATTTATGTTTTGCCCTTCAAACAAAGGCAAGCGAGATACCACTTTGTCATATCTTTTTACGAACATTGCAATTCTTGTGGATAGATGTATGCTATGTTATTCATTCTTAGTACTTTGGTATCTTTTCATGATTTGCATAACTACTAGGTGTCATTATTTGCATGGTTCCTATTATGAATTGTCTAAGTAATTGATCATATAGTAGGTATGTATACATCATATGAAGCAAATGTGTTCGTAAAAGTTTCTTTTATCGCACTCAGTTGTTAACTGAATTGCTTGAGGACAAGCAATAAGCTAAGCTTGGGGGGAGTTGATACGTCCAAAACGTATCTACTTTTCCGAACACTTTTGCTATTGTTTTTCCTCTAATTTGTGTGATTTGAATGCAACTAACACGGACTAACGCTGTTTTCAGCAGAATTGCCTTGGTGTCTGTTTTTGTGCAGAAAGTCAAAGTTTTAGGAAAATTCCAGAAAAATTCCAGAAATTCTATTTTTCCAGAAGACCCACGGAGCCAGAAGACGAAGCGAGGAGGGTGCACAGGGGCACCACACGCACCCAGGGCGCGGGTGGGCCCTTGCCGCGCCCAGGGGTGGTGTGGCCACCCTGTGTGGCCCCCGACGCTCCCCTTTGGACTACTTAAAGCCTCTGACCTAAAAACTTCGGGGGATCGACGCTTTTTCCAAAACCTTCCAGAGCTCCGCCGCCATCGAAAACCCTATTTCGGGGATCAGAAACTCCGTTCTGGCACCCTGCCGGG
The DNA here is from genome assembly GCA_947311845.1 of Poa pratensis. Taxonomy (NCBI): domain Eukaryota; kingdom Viridiplantae; phylum Streptophyta; class Magnoliopsida; order Poales; family Poaceae; genus Poa; species Poa pratensis. Next base: position 35,408,698 of record CAMZMU010000061.1, on the reverse strand, counting down.
ACGGGGAATTGGAGGAGATCATCGCCATCATCATCACCGCCACCTCTCCATCGACCATCCATGACTCCCCCATCCATGTGTGAGTAATTCCCCGCTGTAGGCTGAGGGGATGGTAGGGATTGGATGAGATCATTCATGTAATAGTTGTGAGATTTGTTAGGGCATGGTGCCTAGTATCCATCGGTAGTACTTTATTGTCATTGTTGCAACTTATTATGCTTAATGCTTGTCACTTAGGGCCCGAGTGCCATGATCTCAGATCTGAACATGTTATTGAATCATGAGAATAATTATTGTTTTGGATCATATCTATAAGTTGTATACACACGTCACTGTCCGGAACCCGAGGCCCCAAAGTGACAGAAATTGGGATAACCGGAGGGGATGGTTGCGACGTGAGGATCACATGTGTTCACGGAGTGTTAATGCTTTGCTCCGGTGCTTTATTAAAAGGAGCACCTTAATTACCAGTAGTTTCCCTTGAGGCCCCGCTGCAAACGGGCTGGTAGGACAAAAGATGTTGTGCAAGTTTCTCATTGCGAGCACGTACGACTAAATACGGAACACATGCTATGATTGATTATTACTTGGATACCTTATTATTATTTATCTGCAATTGCCCTATGTATGACTATTTCATGAATTATCTCATCCATGCAGCCCCGTTCATCCATCCCTATGCCTACAGTATTTTAATCCTGCTGTCTACTGCAATTATTACTGCTGTCTTTATTTTACTGCTGCTATTATTTCACTACTGCTACTGTCATAAAACTGTTGCTACTGATAAACTGTGTCGAGCAAGTCTACTTCCAGGTGCAGCTGAACTGACAAATCATCTGTCAAGGCTTATAAATATTCTTTGGCTCCCCTTGTGTCGAATCAATAAATTTGGGTTTTACTTCCCTCGAAGACTGTTGCGATCCCCTATACTTGTGGGTCATCACTTACCATTGGGATTATGGATGGAGGCGCTTAAAACCGCCATCCACATTCTCAATAGAGTACCAAGCAAGTCAGTGCCCAAAACACCGTACGAGTTGTGGACAGGAAGAGTACCCTCTCTACAACACTTTAGGGTGTGGGGGAGTTCAGCTGAGGCCAAAATATTTAATCCAAATATTGCAAAGTTAGATCCAAAAACAGTCAGTTGCCACTTCATTGGCTATCCTGAAAGATCAAAAGGTTTTCGTTTCTACTGTTCAGACAGATAAACAAAGTTTGTAGAAACGAGACATGTAGTCTTCTTAGAGGACGAAATGATGAGGGGGAGCATGGTAGCTCGGAAAATTGATCTTGAGGAGAAGAGGGTGTGCGCACCTTTTCCGATGATTCAGGAGCCATTTTTTACACTACCTGTTGTACCTGCACCAACAATCCCTGAGGTTGAGGTGCAAGCACCTGTTGTAACTCCACCCGTGACAGCTATGGGTGAAGATTCGGAATCTGTCCGTCAGGAGCCGACTGAATCCGTTGTTGAGCATGAAAGGGATGTGCAGCAGCCACCTTTAGAAAATGAGACCCTTAGAAGGTCTAAAAGAGCTAAGAAATCAGATATTTCTACTGATTATAAAGTTTACAATACAGAAATAGCTCATATGGAAGGTGATCCCACTTCCTATGAAGAAGCCATGAGAAGTCCTCACTCATCGAAATGGGTGGAGGCAATGGAAGAAGAGATGAAATCGATGAGTTCCAACGATGTTTGGGACTTACAAGATATTCCTAAAGGAGCCAAAACAGTTGGCTGCAAATGGGTATACAAAACTAAGTATGATTCAAAAGGAAATGTAGAAAAGTATAAAGCACGACTTGTAGCAAAAGGATTTACACAAAGAGAAGGGGTAGATTACAATGAGACATTTTCACCAGTCTCATGTAAGGATTCCTTCAGAATCATAATGGCACTAGTTGCACATTTTGATTTAGAGCTACATCAAATGGATGTAAAGACGGCATTTCTAAACGGGGATAAAAAAATGTCTACATGAAACAACCCAAAGGTTTTATCATGGAAGGCAAGGAAGATATGAGATGCCGCCTGAAGAAATCCATTTATGTATTAAAGCAAGTCTCTAGACAGTGGTATCTAAAGTTTAATGAGACAATTAAAAGTTTTGGATTTAAAGAGAATGTTGAGGATAACTGCATTTATGCAAAGTTTAAAAATGGGAAATATATTTTCCTAATCTTGTATGTGGATGATATCTTGCTTGCTAGCAGTGATGTCAGTCTACTACTAGAAACAAAGAAGTACTTATCCTCAAATTTTGATATGAAAGATTTTGGTGAAGCATCATATGTTTTGGGCATAGAAATTCACCGAGATAGGAAAAATGGAGTCTTAGGACTATCACAAAAGGCATATTTTGAAAAGGTTCTTAAAAAGTATAATATGCATAAGTGTAGTGCCACACCTGCACCTATAGTCAAGGGCGACAGTTTTGGGAAATTCCAATGTCCCAAGAACCAGTATGAGATCGATCAAATGAAAGGAATACCATATGCTTCGGCTGTTGGAAGCTTACAGTATGCACAAGTGTGCACTCGCCCTAACTTAGCTTTTATCACCGGAATACTCGGTAGATATTCAGAGAATCCAGGCCCAGAGCACTGGAAAATGGCAAAGAAAGCATTGCGTTATGCGCAAGGCACAAAGGACCTCATGCTAACATACAGAAGATCTGATTCCCTAGAGATAAGAGGGTATTCAGACGCAGATTTTGCGGGAGATAGAGATGATAGAAAATCCACGTCAGGATACGTGTTCACTCTCGCTGGAGGGGCTATTTCGTGGAGAAGCTCCAAACAGTCAATAGTTGCATCGTCCACGATGTATGCAGAATTTATAGCAGCTTATGAGGCCACAGGGCAGGTGATATGGTTAAAGAAATTTATACCCGACTTGAAAGTGGTAGATTGTATTGACAAACCACTAAATATGTACTGTGACAACCAGCCCGCAGTATTCTATGCTCACAACAACAAGTCGAGTAATGCTACCAAACCAATAGAGATAAAGTATTATGTTGTGAAAGATAAAATCCAGGATCAAACTATAAGTCTCGAGCATATAAGGACAAAGGATATGCTTACGAAAGGCTTACCACCCAGCGTGTTCATGGAACACGTAGCCGGCATGGGTTTAATGGAAAGCCTATGATTCCTGGATCATGAGAGGCCCAAAAGGAACAGAAATTGTTTCAAAACAGAGAGGTATATTGTAGCTGTCTGATTCTATCGGCAATTGAGCTATGACGAGTAAACATGCTCTATGTACTGATCTACGATGAAACGAGTAAAGTGAAAAGTACATAGTTAAACGTAAAAGTTGAGATCAAGGGCGAGAAGGTTAGGTTGATCTCCACGATGCGGCCCAACGGTCGCACCGAACCCACGATCTATGCGCCCTGATCGGGGGCGCCCAACCAATCCATGGTTGGTGGGCCCCTGTGGCCTACGCTATAAAGACTGGTGGGGGCCGGCTGCACGAGGTACGAGGTTCCACGGAGCGCCACCACCCCACCGACATACCCACCGATTAGGGTTTTCGTGCAGTGCCCACGGGAAGTTTCCACCGCCGCCACTGCATCACCGCCTCCGTCCACCATGGCCAGAGCCTCGAGCGCCTCCGCACAAGGAGAAGGAGGGTACTACTTGATGAGCTCCATCAAGGGTGTTCCAACCCTCAGAGGTGACAACAACTCCGAATGGAGAAAGAAAGTTGATCTGGCCTTTGTTTGTGCTGAGGTGGACTGGGTTGTGGACACTCCACAGCCAGTCAAGCCAACAGAGCCAGTCAGAGATGAAAAATATGATGATAATGCATGGGATAAAAAGAGGAGGGACTACGCTCCATTGGAGATGTCGTATACCCTCGAAAACAAAAAGTGGCTCACCGCCAACAAAAAGTGCATGGCTTTCATAAAGAACACAATTGAAGTCGCTATTGTGGGCTCAATTGCAGAGTGTGCTTCCGTAAGGGAGTTTCTTGAAAAGATAAAGAGCCAGTTCACTGGTTCTTCAAAGATATATGCTACACAGCTGCTAAAGCAGCTGGTGACAGAAAAGTACACAGGAGGTGGACATGGCATAAGAGAGCACATTCTGAGGATGTCCAACATGGCAGCTAAACTTAAGCCCATGGACGATGACTTAGAGCTCAAGCCTGCACTCCTTGTTCACCTTGTTATGGCTTCACTGCCGAGTCAGTTTGACACTTTTGTTGTCAACTACAACATGTCGCCTGAAAAATGGGACATTGAAAAGACCATAGCCATGTGTGTGCAAGAAGAGGATAGACTTAAATCCTCACATGGAGGTTCTCTGAACTATGTGAAGGATAATAAGAAAAAGAACTACCATCACAGTAGCAATGGTTCCCCTTCAAAGCCACATGGAAAAGTGATGGCCCTTCACGTAGTTACCTGCGTGAAAAGTAAATGGGTTAGGTTGAGACTCCAAGTGCAGAGTGTGTAGTAAGTGGAAGACGTGTTTTCCCCACGAGGGGTGACTCGAGGGTTTAATATCGAACTCTCGGGGAATCAGTAGTGAAGATTTATCTTTCCTTCTTTTGGTTACCTACAAAACAAAGTAAATGTTTTGGTCCTCAACCTCACCTAGTGGTTGTCAAGCACAAGGTGTGAGAATGATATCAAGATAATATGCAATGCAAACAAGAAAAAAATATGCAATGGTGGTAAATAAATATGCAAGGATGGTGGTAGCAATGATAAATGATATTTTTGGGTTTTATATGATGAATGCAAGATGTAAAAGTGTTTTTGTATTTTCAGATTTTTAAATGGCAGAAAATGGAAAAGTGGTAAAAGTGGTTGGAAAGGTGTTTCTTATGATTAAAAATGGACCGGGGTTCATGGTTTCGCAAATGCACTCTCTCTTTAATAAAGTGGTAGACAATGGAACACTAGAGTTGACATATGAGATTGCAACACAACAGTTTAATGACAAGTTATAATTATATGGGCATCACGTTCTAACATAGAGACCTTTTGGTTATTAGTCTCTCTTATACTCCACCAAGATGCAAACTAAATCATAACACCTCAGTAATTAAGATAACTCAGAGTATAGCAATAAGTATCATGACATGAAGTTAAAATAAGAACATGCTAGATCTAGTCATGGAGGAAGTGGCAATGGTCACACCCACACCTCCGGTAGCATGGTATTTCTTTTTATCCCTAGTGAGGCAACAAAGTAAGGTAAAGATACCCAAGTGGATCGCAGAACTTTCTCTCACGTTCACTGCACTAGCCACCCCCCGTTACTCCAACTAATGCACACGTTCCCCCTCACACGCTCTCATAAACATGCTTGATCATGACAAGTAAATAAGAACGGGGTACATAATATGCATCTACTTTCATAACTGAAACAAAACCATTGCAATCTCAAACATATATTAACTCATAAAAAGATCCACCACAAAGGTATTACATAGATGACCGTAATTATGTTCAGCAGCTCATACGGTACTAATTAGTGAAGCTCAAGAGAGTAGAGATACATAAGTTACTTCCACAAATCCATAGTCCAGAGGTGGACTACTCCCTCTTCATCATGGAGACGGTGGAGAAGTCGTTGGAGAAGATGGAGACTGATACGTCTCAAACGTATCTATAATTTTTGATGTTCCATGCTTGTTTTATACCAATTGCTACATGTTTGGTATACACTTTATATCATTTTTATACATTTTCTGGGACTAACCTATTAACAAGATGCCACAGTGCCAGTTCCTGTTTTCTGCTGTTTTTGTATTCCAGAAAAGCTAGTCTGGAAATATTCTCGGAATTGGACGAAAATTTACGGATGCCCCTATTTTACCAGAAGACTCCATGGGCCAGAAGGACAAGTCCGGGGGAGGCCCGAGGGCCCCACACGCGGGCTGGGCGCGGCCAGGAATCTTCCGGCGCCCTAGGGTGGTGTCGCCGCCTTGGTCACCTCCTCGCGACGCCCTTTGGACTATATATTGCCCCTGACCTAAAACTCACGGAACGATTGACGAAACTCCCGAATACATCTCCGTGCTCCGCCGCCATGAAACTTTGTTTCGGGGGTCAGAAGGTCCTGTTCCGGCACCCTGCCAGGACGGGGATTGACCCCCGGAGCCATCTCCATCGACCACGCCGCTTCCACTTCGACTCCATGATGGTTTGTGAGTAGTTCCCCCATGGACTACGGGTTCTAGCTATAGCTAGTTGGTACTCTCTCTCCCATGTACTTCAATACAATGATCTCATGAGCTGCCTTACATGATTGAGATCCATATGATGTAATCGGTGTTGTGTTTGTTGGGATCCGATGAATATTGAATACTATGTCAAGTTGATTATCAATCTATCTTATATGTTATTTAAGATCTTGCATGCTCTCCGGTACTTGTGGTTGCCTTGATCAAGTAGTTGCCTGTATCTCCAAGAGAGAGTATTTATGCTAGATAGTGGGTTCATGCCTCCATTTAACCTGGGACAGTGACAGAAAGTTCTAAGGTTGCGGATGTGCTGTTGCCACTAGGGATAACCTAACAATGTTATGTCCACGGTCATATGTGTTTGTTTACATTACGCACTTTACTTAATGCAATTATCCGTTGCTTGCAACTTAATACCAACGGGGAACTCGGATGACAACCCGGCGGTGGATTATTAGTCATAGACGCTGTTGGATAACGGTCTATGTATTTTGTCGTAATGCCCAATTAAATATCATAGTAGTCATCATGTCATATATATGCATTGTCATGCGCTCAATATTCTGTCAATTGCCCAACTGTAATTTGTTCACCCAACACTTGTTATTGGAGAGTTACCACTAGTGTAGATAGCTGGGAACCCCGGTCCATCTGTCATCATCATTGCTTTCCCGTCAACTCCACGCAAGCAACTATTTTCTGGTGCCATTGTCTCTGTGCTACTGTTACTATTGCTCTCATATTACTGCTGCTTTCACATCACCCCTGTTACTAGTGCTTTTCCAGGTGCAGCTGAATTGACAACTCCGCTGTTAAGACTTATAAGTATTCTTTGTCTCCCCTTGTGTCGAATCAATAAATTTGGGTTTTACTTCCCTCGAAGACTGTTGCGATCCCCTATACTTGTGGGTTATCAAGACTATTTTCTGGCGCCGTTGCCGGGGACTTCAAATCTTCATCCTCAAATAAGCTCCCGTCAAGACGCTAACGAAAATAGTACCAACTATTTTCTGGCGCCGTTGCCGGGGAGCATAGCTCTACTCATAAGTTCACCTGGGGAGTACACTCTACCTCTCTCTCTGTTTTTATTTTATTTTGTTTTGTCTAGTTTACTTTTGTCTAGTTTTATTTTGCTTAGTTTATTTCTGTTTAGTTCTGTTTTGTTTAGTTTACTTTTGTTTAGTTTATTTTTGTCTAGTTTTATTTTTCTTATATACCGAAAATCCATAAAAATTTAAAAACCGAAAATCTAAAAAAACTGTTGCTATGGAAGAACATGCTAGAACCTCTATGTTTATGGAAGCTAAAGAATTATATATAAAGTATAGAGAATCAAGAGAGGGTAAAATCATGAGAGGCATGTTAAAAAAGTTAAATCAAATTGCTGAAATTTTGCTGGAACGCCATGATATAAATTGTTGCTCTGAACAAGATACTAAACATCTTAAATTCCAATGTGGCTTTAGTGAAGAAGTTTTAATTATGAACTATCATTGGAATAACTATATTCATTTTGGAGCTGAACAAGTAGAACAATTTGTTACATTTATGGGAGCTTCTGAAATAGATTCCTTCATGGCTAAAAATTATGAAACTGTGTTGCTTGTAATAAACTTAAAGAAACGGTCTCTTTTATTCTTGATTATTGCCTAGAAAATTTCAGCAATAATTGTTATATCATTGATTATAAAGAGAGACTCATTAATGCACAAGAATGTACTCACAATTTGCAGGAACCTGTAGAAGAAGAAACTATTGCTGAAACTGAAAGCTCATTGGATGAAAAAGAGGAGGAGAGTGATGAACAAAAGGAGGAAGAATGGAGTAGCTACCCATGCCTACCTTCTAATGAGAGTAACTCTTTATCTCTTACACTATTTGATTGCCCTCCATGCTTACCAAAGGAGGATGAATGTTATGTTCCTGTGGATTCTCTTGAAATATTCCCTATGAGTAAAACTTGTGGAAATGATTATGCTACTGATATTTATGATAATCCATGCTATTTTGATAAATCTTATGATAATCCTTTATTTGTGCCTAATTTCGAAATGCATGGTAATGAGAAGTTTGCTTAGAAAATGTTTATGATAAAGCTCTAGATGATGGTCCTATATTGGTTGATAATATTAATTGTACTACTAATGAAAATGGGATTGGAGAGGTCTTGACTTTATCTAGATGGAGTCCCATACCTCTTGAGAATGATCAATCATCTTATAAAATTGTTAAAAGTGGGTTTGAAAGTTTTAATCCCACTATTTTTGAGCTTGATAAGAATTATGTGTTTGTAGATCATGAAAAGCATGCTTTATGTGATAGTTATATTGTTGAGTTTGTTCATGATGCTACTGAAAATTATTATGAGAGAGGAAAATATGGTTGTAGAAATTTTCATGGTACTAAAGCACCTCTCTATATGCTGAAAGTTCTGAAGTTACTCTTGTTTTATCTTCCTATGCTTGTCACTTTGTTCTTTATGAATTTATTTGTGTACAAGATTCCTATGCATAGGAAGTGGGTTAGACTTAAATGTGTTTCGAATTTGCTTCTTGATGCTCCTTTTGCTTCATTTTCTATTTTATGTGAGCATCATTAAAACTATCAAGCCTAGCTAAAAGGCATTAAAGAAAAGCGCTTATGGGAGGCAACCCATTTTATTTTTCTGCAATTTTTCTTTTATTGAGTCAAGGAGTTGTTTACTTCTGTAGCAACTCCTTTGTATCTTTATTTTCTCGCATTGTTGTGCCAAGAGTAGCCTCTAATGATAAGATGATGCTTAATTTTGATTGCTGCGCAGAAACAGATTTTTGCTGTTCACTGTACGAAATTCCTAAAATCACCAGATTGTTAATTAAATCTGAAATTTTTTGTGCGTAATCTTTATGAATGTCTGAAACTTTCATTAGTTCAGAGTTTCTCGATCTGAGCGTCGTAAGTGCCTCGAAAAAATTCGTCTTTGCGGACTGTTCTGTTTTAGACAGATTATGCCTTTTTATTTTTGCATTCTCTCTTTTACTAGTGTTGAGTGAAATTCTTTTTTGGGTGGAAGAGCTTCACATAACATCAGTGGCTGTAGCTAATGTTTAAAGTAACAAATCATATTGCGTCTTTATAGAACATGTGAATTTTTGATTATGCACTAACCCTCTAATGAGATCTACTTTGAGTTTGGTGTGACGGAAGTTTTCAAGGGTCAAGAGAGAAGGATGATATAATAGGATCAAGAAGAGTGAAGAGCTTAAGCTTGGGGAGGCTCCCATGGATCTCCCCAGCATATTTCAAGAAGACTCAAGCGTCTAAGCTTGGGGATGCCCAAGGCATCCCCTTCTTCATCGTCAAAATTATCAGGTCATCTCTAGTGAAACTATATTTTAATTCTTTCACATCATATGTGCTTTTCTTGGAGCGTCTGTGTGCTTTTTATTTTCAGTATTGCACTTTTATTTTCAATAAAGCTTGACTGGACCCTAGCATTCTTGATTGGGAGAGAGACACGCTCCGCTTTTTCATGAGAATACTCCTATTCTTCACTTATATTTGTTGAGTATTCATATCTAGCGTTGTTCAGCTTTTAGCTCTTGTTTTCATGTATCTCTTGTCAGAGCTATTAGCTTTCTTTTGTAGAAAGTACTCTCTTGCTTCACTTATATTTGTTTGGAGAGTTGATTAAATAAATTGATTGGTGTTTGGTTGGTTCAGAAAATGTTGCATGTGGTAATTGGTATAAGGAAAAACTTGCTTAATCTTGTAGATCACTAATTTGGATAACTTGATGCTTGTCAATTGTTTTGAGTTAACAAGTAGATCATGATTAAATTGTGCATCACATGAGTTAAGCCTATTAGTGAAGAACTACCGTAAAGCTTGTTGAAAATTTGGTTTGCATCGGTGGTACCTCTAAGGTCTAGATATTTTCTAATAACAGGGTTTGGTTAACAAGGAAGACGGTATGAAGTCTTATAACGTTTGCAATATGTTTGTCATATAAAACTTGGTGTACGGGTTGATATTCTTGTTTGCTTACATAACCTTGCTAGCCTAAACTCTGTACTGAGAGGGAATGCTTCTCGTGCATCCAAATCCTTGAGCCAAAATCCATGCCATTTGTGTCCACCATAACTACCTATATGTGGTATTTCCTTGCCACTCCAAGTAAATTTTTCATGTGCTACCTTTAAATTATTCAAAATGTTATTATTCCCTTTTTGTGTCAATGTTTACTAGCTCATGAGGAATTAGTGTGGTTATTCTTTATTCTATTTGTCATGGACTTTTACACCTGGACTAGTGGCATATACATCCGCTTATCCAATAACTTGCAAAAAGAGCTGGCAACGGGGTGCCCAGTCCCAATTAATTACAACTTTAACCAATTAATTCTCTTCACACTTTTGCCCTGATTCATCAGTAAGCAATGACAAACAGTGAAATACCTGAATGTGTGTAAACCAAAGAGAAAGAGGGATGATCTGCCTTGCTGGTAGAAATAACGTCCTTCATGGGAGCCGCTCTTAAAAGTCCGTTTGACAGGTAGAATACTGTTCTCACCCGCTACCATTCGTTGACAATTAACAAACACCTCTCAAAAATAGATACTCCTCCATGGTATGTGATTGATGGAAGGCACCCGAGGATTCGGTTAGCCATGGCTTGTGTTAGCAAGGTTGGGAGGAGTATCAAATATTTTATGCAATCTCTATATGCTTTCAAAAACTAAAAGCTCTAGCACATGATTTAATCCCTGCTTCCCTCTGCGAAGGGCCTTTCTTTTACTTTTATGTTGAGTCAGTTTTCCTATTCTTTCTGTCTTCCACAAGCAAACACTAGTGTCAACTTTGTTACAACATGCGTTATATGCAATGTATTGGACTTGTTATACTACTTTGTGTTGACAATATCCATGAGATAAATATGTTGAAAGTTGAAGCAAATGCTGAAACTAAATTCTTCCTTTGTGTTGATTAAATACCTTTTATAGAAACTATTGCTTTATGAGTTAACACTTATGCAAAACTGTTTGATGCTTGTCTCGAAAGTACTATTCATGAAAACGTTTAGCTTGTGTGATTCATTGTTTACTCATTATCTATTTGGTAGCAAATTATAGACCATTGACTTGGATCACTTCATTCATTTACATGTGCCTTGCAATATTATATGATCAAGATTATGATAGTAGCATGTCACCTCAAAAATTATTTTTTTTTATCGTTTACCTACTCGAGGACGAGTAGGAACTAAGCTTGGGGATGCTGATACGTCTCAAACGTATCTATAATTTTTGATGTTCCATGCTTGTTTTATACCAATTGCTACATGTTTTGTATACACTTTATATCATTTTTATACATTTTCTGGGACTAACCTATTAACAAGATGCCACAGTGCCAGTTCCTGTTTTCTGCTGTTTTTGTATTCCAGAAAAGCTAGTCTGGAAATATTCTCGGAATTGGACGAAAATTTACGGAGGCCCCTATTTTACCAGAAGACTCCATGGGCCAGAAGGACAAGTCCGGGGGAGGCCCGAGGGCCCCACACGTGGGCTGGGCGCGGCCAGGAATCTTCCGGCGCCCTAGGGTGGTGTCGCCGCCTCGGTCACCTCCTCGCGACGCCCTTTGGACTATATATTGCCCCTGACCTAAAACTCACGAACAATTGACGAAACTCCCGAATACATCTCCGTGCTCCGCCGCCACGAAACTTCGTTTCGGGGGTCAGAAGGTCCTGTTCCGGCACCCTGCCGGGACGGGGATTGACCCCCGGAGCCATCTCCATCGACCACGCCGCTTCCACTTGACTCCATGATGGTTTGTGAGTAGTTCCCCCATGGACTACGGGTTCTAGCTGTAGCTAGTTGGTACTCTCTCCCATGTACTTCAATACAATGATCTCATGAGCTGCCTTACATGATTGAGATCCATATGATGTAATCGGTGTTGTGTTTGTTGGGATCCGATGAATATTGAATACTATGTCAAGTTGATTATCAATCTATCTTATATGTTATTTAAGATCTTGCATGCTCTCCGGTACTTGTGGTTGCCTTGATCAAGTAGTTGCCTGTATCTCCAAGAGAGAGTATTTATGCTAGATAGTGGGTTCATGCCTCCATTTAACCTGGGACAGTGACAGAAAGTTCTAAGGTTGCGGATGTGCTGTTGCCACTAGGGATAACCTAACAATGCTATGTCCACGGTCATATGTATTTGTTTACATTACGCACTTTACTTAATGCAATTATCCGTTGCTTGCAACTTAATACCAACGGGGAACTCGGATGACAACCCGGCGGTGGATTATTAGTCATAGACGCTGTTGGATAACGGTCTATGTATTTTGTCGTAATGCCCAATTAAATATCATAGTAGTCATCATGTCATATATATGCATTATCATGCGCTCAATATTCTGTCAATTGCCCAACTGTAATTTGTTCACCCAACACTTGTTATTGGAGAGTTACCACTAGTGTAGATAGCTGGGAACCCCGGTCCATCTGTCATCATCATTGCTTTCCCGTCAACTCCACGCAAGCAACTATTTTCTGGTGCCATTGTCTCTGTGCTACTGTTACTATTGCTCTCATATTACTGCTGCTTTCACATCACCCCTGTTACTAGTGCTTTTCCAGGTGCAGCTGAATTGACAACTCCGCTGTTAAGACTTATAAGTATTCTTTGTCTCCCCTTGTGTCGAATCAATAAATTTGGGTTTTACTTCCCTCGAAGACTGTTGCGATCCCCTATACTTGTGGGTTATCAAGACTATTTTCTGGCGCCGTTGCCGGGGACTTCAAATCTTCATCCTCAAATAAGCTCCCGTCAAGACGCTAACGAAAATAGTACCAGAGACCACGCCGGCAGCGCCCCGCCGGAGTTTTCCCCCTCCAATCTGCAACTCCAGGTCTCTGTTTCGTGGTTTCTGTGTTTCTGCGGCGCTCCCCTCCGAAGGGCGTCGGGGACTATTTTTATAGTCGGTTTTAGGTCAAAACGGAGTCGGTGGAGGAAAGATCAACGGCAACGGAGCTCCGAGGCCCAAAAGGGAGGGTCCCACGCGGCCCATGTACCTGGCCGCGTGGGCCCACCTATCTTGGCCCTCGGGTCTCCGCTTGTTTGCTTCCTTCGCTCCCAAGTCTTCTTCCTTCCAAAAATTGACGCTCGTAAATTTCTAGGTCATTTGGACGTCGTCTGGGTCCCTGAAACATTAAAATATAGAAATAGGGTTTTCTGCCTGTGCAGGGTTAATTCCATAAAAAATAGGAAACACATCTAATATTCCCAAAATCATTATAAAACAGTGATATAACCCTTATATGATGCAAATATGACTAGAATATAAATAAAATAATGCAAAGTTCATGTATGCATTTTACATGCATCAAAAAGCTCCTACGCATTATCAGCATCAGCAGAAGTCTCTTCCAGTGGACAAAGATACATGTCTCCACTGTAAGAAGACTGGGCACTACAAGAAAGATTGCCCTGATTGGCTAAAGTACATAATGGCAAAGAGAGGTAACAATATTGTTTCCTTTGTAAATGAATCCTTGTATACACAGTTTTCGAAATCTACTTGGTGGATTGACTCAGGTGCAACTGTTCATGTTGCAAATTCTTTACAGGGATTCCATTCGACGCGGACTACGCAAAGAAACGAAAGATGCGTTGACGTAGCAAATGGAGTTCAAGCAGACATTGAAGCTGTCGGCGACATCTCCTTGGAGTTAGCTGATGGATTCACGATCATGCTTAGAGATGTTTATATGTTCATTCATTACACAGAAACTTGATTAGTGTTTCACGTTTAGACAAAGACAATTATGAGTGTTATTTTGGACATGGCAAGTGTGCCATATGGTGTAATAATGATCATGTGGGTGTTGCTTTACTCCACAATGAGCTTTATTTATTATCTTCACGTGAAAAAGTGTATTCTGTGTGCAAAGTGAATGAGCATGTTTCCGCGTCGGATAAAGAACAAAAGAAAAGAAAGAGAACTCATGACTCATCGAAATTATGGCACTGTCGCTTGGGCCATATTTCGAGAGGGAGAATAGAAAATCTAGTTAAAAATGAAGTTCTTCCTCCATTAGAGTTCTCAGACTTAGAACAATGCATAGATTGCATTAAAGGAAAGTAGGTAAAACAAATCAAAAATGGTGCAAACCGAAGTACAGGAACACTAGAAATCATTCACACTGACATTTGTGGACCATTTCCTGTGAAAAATGTGGATGGCTATGACTCGTTTATAACATTCACAGATGATTACTCCCGATATGGTTATATTTATCCAATCAAAGAAAAGTCTGAAGCGTTGGATAAATTTAAGATATTCAAAGCTGAAGTAGAAAATCAGCATGATAAAAGAATAAAGATAGTGAGATCTGACCGTGGAGGGGAGTACTACGGTCGGCACACTCCATATGGCCAAGTCCCTGGACCTTTTGCGAGGTTCTTACAGAAGACTGGCATAGTGGCCCAGTATACAATGCCGGGTGACCCTCAGCAAAATGGAGTAGCTGAAAGGCATAACCGTACACTTATGGATATGGTGCGCAGCATGATGAGTTACTCCACCTTACCATTGGGATTATGGATGGAGGCGCTTAAAACCGCCATCCACATTCTCAATAGAGTACCAAGCAAGTCGGTGGCCAAAACACCGTACGAGTTGTGGACAGGAAGAGTACCCTCTCTACAACACTTTAGGGTGTGGGGGAGTCCAGCTGAGGCCAAAATATTTAATCCAAATATTGCAAAGTTAGATCCAAAAACAGTCAGTTGCCACTTCATTGGCTATCCTGAAAGATCAAAAGGTTTTCGTTTCTACTGTTCAGACAGATACACAAAGTTTGTAGAAACGAGACATGTAGTCTTCTTAGAGGACGAAATGATGAGGGGGAGCATGGTAGTTCGGAAAATTGATCTTGAGGAGAAGAGGGTGTGCGCACCTTTTCCGATGATTCAGGAGCCATTTTTTACACTACCTGTTGTACCTGCACCAACAATCCCTGAGGTTGAGGTGCAAGCACCTGTTGTAACTCCACCCGTGGCAGCTATGGGTGAAGATTCGGAACCTGTCCGTCAGGAGCCGACTGAACCCGTTGTTGAGCATGAAAGGGAGGTGCAGCAGCCACCTTTAGAAAATGAGACCCTTAGAAGGTTTAAAAGAACTAAGAAATCAGCTATTTCTACTGATTATAAAGTTTACAATACAGAAATAGCTCATATGGAAGGTGATCCCACTTCCTATGAAGAAGCCATGAGAAGTCCTCACTCATCGAAATGGGTGGAGGCAATGGAAGAAGAGATGAAATCGATGAGTTCCAACGATGTTTGGGACTTACAAGATATTCCTAAAGGAGCCAAAACAGTTGGCTACAAATGGGTATACAAAACTAAGTATGACTCAAAACGAAATGTAGAAAAGTATAAAACACGACTTGTGGCAAAAGGATTTACACAAAGAGGAGGGGTAGATTACAATGAGATATTTTCACCAGTCTCATGTAAGGATTCCTTCAGAATCATAATGGCACTAGTTGCACATTTTGATTTAGAGCTACATCAAATGGATGTAAAGACGGCATTTCTAAACGGGGATTTAAAAGAAAATGTCTACATGAAACAACCCAAAGGTTTTATCATGGAAGGCAAGGAAGATATGCGATGCCGCCTGAAGAAATCCATTTATGGATTAAAGCAAGCCTCTAGACAGTGGTATCTAAAGTTTAATGAGACAATTAAAAGTTTTGGATTTAAAGAGAATGTTGAGGATAACTGCATTTATGCAAAGTTTAAAAATGGGAAATATATTTTCCTAATCTTGTATGTGGATGATATCTTACTTGCTAGCAGTGATGTCAGTCTACTACTAGAAATAAAGAAGTACTTATCCTCAAATTTTGATAGCAGTGATGTCCAGAGCACTGGAAAATGGCAAAGAAAGCATTGTGTTATGCGCAAGGCACAAAGAACCTCATGCTAACATACAGAAGATCTGATTCCCTAGAGATAAGCGGGTATTCAAACGCAGATTTTGCGGGAGATAGAGATGATAGAAAATCCACGTCAGGATACGTGTTCACTCTCGTTGGAGGGACTATTTCGTGGAAAAGATCCAAACAGTCAATAGTTGCATCATCCACAATGTATGCAGAATTTATAGCAACTTATGAAGTCACAGGGCAGATGATATGGTTAAAGAAATTTATACCGACTTAAAGTGGTTTCGATCGGGGCCACAGGGCCGAGTCTCACGTTCATACTGGAACTAGTACGAGCAAGCTTAACTACAACTGGTTTCAGCCCAAGACCATAATTAACAGTGGTCCTATGATGCTGATCGATGAGGCGATGGTGCCAGGTCGCCAACCTCAGGTGTGAGTCAAGTCACATCTCATCAACTTCATGTGTTTGCCACTGACTAAGCAACTTCACCTGTCGCGACATCCGTTGGTGGCAAAAGCCAAAGCTGTTGTGGAGTATTTTCTTTTGCGTGCCATAAGAAACTACACGCATGAAAGCGAAGCGATATGAAAATGCCAAGATTTCTCTTTTCTCTCCTGAATGTTTCTTTCCTTCTCTCGCCTATGAAGATCTGAGTTGTTTAACTTGTAGTGGCGACCTCACTTCCTCATAACTTCACAAGCCATCATTATGATCAAAGACTCCAACATAACAAGGAGTAGGAGAGATCGACCATCGGCACAACACATGCTGCAGCGGCAACTGTGACTCACTGTCACTGACGCCTCCGTCCTCCGGCTGGCTTTTGGTGCTTGTCCCGGCCGGCAGGCAGGCGGCAGAGCGTCGGGATGATTAAAAGCGTCCCTGGAACGGCAGCTGGAAGCTGCACTCCTTTCTGCCGCGCATTCAAGGCAAACGATGTGATGCAATGTCCATGGATCGGCGACAAACGAAAGAAACAACTGATCGATCATGGCCGTAAAGAAACGCGGTACGTATCATCATCATGGTAAGTCCGGGGAAGCAAACAAGCGAAGGGGGGCATGAGTCAAGGAGGAGATGATGACTTAACCACCCCTCGGCTGGAAATGTAATTAGGGTGCTCTACCTACCGTACTCTTACCAGCTAGGATGCTAGTACCAGGTTTTTGATGATGATTTCGCACCTGCTTTGCATTTGCACTTTACCGGCTAAGAGCATCTCTAAGAGCATCTCTAATGGTTGACCTATAATAGGGCACCGTTTTTGAGTTATAGGACACCAGTTTTTGAGTTTTAGGGCACGAAAACGATCGTCGCTTTACCGGATGCACTAAAATAGGGCAGTGCCTGCTCCAGCGGCTGCCCTATTTTAGGTCACGGCACCCGTGCAACACCCTCTCTTTTCTCTATGTTCTTACACATTTGCATTCACAATTGATAAAAAACAACATGAAAATCATTAAACAATAAATAAAAATAATAGACATAATTCAACAGATGAATTCCATGATTTTCATAAAGAAAAGAATTTTTGTTCTCTTGTAAGCATATACACAAACACCTACAGTGCATGTATATCCTTGCGCTAGGTGAGCTAAACAGAGGATCGATTCACACTTGTAGATAAATAGATGATCGATTCGCTAGCACAATTCCGCCGAGCCAATCGATGCAAGAGATGCTCATCGCGTGTTGGCCTTGAGCTGCTCACCGGAGGATGCAATCGATGCATGAGCTGGAGCTAGCGCTGCTCGCCTGCCGCCACGAGCTAGCGCTCCTGCCTCCTGCTCTGCAACATCGCCCACAACGTCAACGCTCCGACCGTGTCCTGGTCTGCCTCGCAGCGCGCGGAGGTCGAGCGCGGCAGTGGGATGAGCTCGGCGACGGCATCCTGTTGGACCGGCGGCGGGACAACCGAGCGTGGAGGATCTACGCGGGTCGCCACGATGCGGATGCGGAGGATCTGCGCGCGCGATTCGCCATGTCCGCCATGGCCGGGCGGCGATGCGCGGGTAGGGGCGGCGCGCAGCTCGCTGGGCCAGCGGCGGGGCTCGCCGGAGCGGCGGAGGCGGCCGGCGACACGAGGAATCGGAAGGCCACGTCGAGGGGAAGCCGTCCCGGTAGGCGGCGGCGCGGGGAGAGGCCGGAACTCGCCGGAATTTGGCCGGCGACGGCGGCGGCCGAAAAGGGGATGGAGTTTTGGCTGCCATGGTGAAACTTTCGGATGGCAGTTGGGCTGCACGGGCTCGCTGCATGCAAAATAGGGCAGGCCCTCTCGTAATCTATATTTACATCACCAATTTCTGACCTATAATTTTTTAGGGCACGAAGCTCTAATGGCTCATGTAAAATCGGCCGTGCCCTATAATACCTAACTTTTAGGGCACAAAACGGCAAAAAACACCCTCAGCGGCTGCCCTATTATGCTCCGTGCCCTAAAAAATTTACATCAGAGGGGATGGTGATGTAAATATAGATCACCAAACTTCATTTTCCCCTCCCGTCGAAACACCCCCGTCCCGTCCCGTCGCCGCCGGCCAGAAATCGACCGCTGTAGTGCCCGTCCCTTCCCCGCCAACCACCGCCGCAATACTTCCTCCCTATTCCCGCCTCTTCCCCGCCGTCGCCGACCACCGAACCGCCCGCCGACGAGTTGAATCGGCCGTGCGCCGCCGCCACTGCCGGGCTCGATTCGTGCTGTCTCCGGCTGTTTCTGCCGCGCCACAGAGTCGCCGTCGCGCCCCCGGTGAGGATCTATCCACTGCGCGTCACCAGGACCAGCACGGCGACCGGACCGCACCACCTCCGGCAGAGCCGCACGCAAGGTGCTTGAGGTAAGTGATAACCCATTTTTTTTAAGTTTTTGGTTTGATTTCTTATTTGATAGTTCAACACAAATAAATTATGCTTGTAGATGGTTTTAATCGAGTATTCCTCCGATGAGGAGTATGATTTGGAGGAGGAGGAAGACATTGCTTTGATTTTGATGTTACACAACAAGACCAAGCGGCCGAAGCATGGAGGTTCGGTCTTTGGCCGTGAGACGATTAAGAGAGAACGTTTGGAAGCCGATGCAAAGCTCATGCGCAGCTATTTCATTCCCACTCCTGTTTATCCAGAGCGTTTGTTCCGCCGTCGCTTTCGGATGTCTATCCGTTTGTTCACGGAAATTGCGGAACGCTTGAAAGCTCATGATCGATTTTTTGAGCAACGAAGAAGTGCATGCGGGACTCTTGGGCACAACACCTTCCAAAAGGTCACAGCCAAATTGCGGCAACTTGCATTTGGCATCCCAACTGATATGGTTGATGACCATTTGGCCATGAGTGAGAGCCAGAGTATCAAGTGTGTGAAGCATTTTGCTGTGACAATAGTCCGAGTATTTGGACCGGAGTACTTGAGAAGCCCCAATGATGAAGACACAATGAGGATCTTGGAGATGAACAAGGCTCGTGGCTTCCAGGTATGCTAGGCTCAATAGATTGTATGCATTGGAGGTGGAAGAACTGTCCTGCTGCATGGCATAGACAGTTTAGAGGGCAAAAAAAAAGGATTCCACCATTATTTTAGAGGCCGTGGCGGATCATGAAACTTGGATATGGCATGCATTTTTTGGGATGCCTGGTTATTGCAATGATATCAACGTTTGAAAGGGCATGTGTTGCCCCATGCGTGGTTTTGGTAATTAATGACAATCCTTATGGACTAATGTTTGCATTGAGATATACTTGTAGATCTTGTCCATAGGAAAAGATTGGAGTTCATGTGTTGGACTCTAGAAGATTTCATGATGACCAAGGTTCCATCCAAGGGTTTATATGAAGAATAGTCATGTGAAGAGTTGAGCTTATTGCAAGCATGGCTTGGAAAAGAAGATTGAGTGAACTTCATGTTTATCTCCAAGCCATCATCTATATCAAGATAAGAAGATGAAGTGCAAGTGGATTCATGAAGACGGAGTTTAGCAAGGCTCTCCCATAATGGTGAATGGGGGAGTATTTGGAGAAGTCTTCATCAAGCATGTGCTAGCAAGCACAATCAAGAAAGGTGTCCCAACTTGAGAGAGTCAAGATCGTCATCATCGAGCTCAAGTGGAATGCGCAAGGCAAATGTATGATCTTGATAGGTTTTCTATTTTACCGGTCTCGTGGTGTTAGTGGGAGACCGGGTTATAGGATAGACGGTGTACTATCAAGAGGGGCTCTCAAGTGAGTAACTTGATCGCACCTTTGTGGAGAGCTCAAACCTTTGCATATTTGGCATATCATCTTTCTTGGTTCTTATTTGGATTTTATTCTTGTGAGAATTTAGAGCTTGTGTTCATCTCCATACCAAGCTCTAGTTCATCAAGAACGGATTTCATTTGGATATCTTGTGGTGTTTTTGATGTTGGAGGTTTTACCGGTTCGTCTCTTGTAGAGAGGTCAATCTCTCCTCTTGTGTTATCCTTCTCACATGATGGACTATGATGTGTATATGCAAGATCTTGTAGTGCTTGTGATTATCTTCGGAGCAAGCCCAAGATCATTGAAAACGGAGTCCGGATGGAAAACTTGTTGCGTTCTCGGTGTTGGAAATATTACCGGTCCTCCTCGAGATAAGGTCCACACCTCCCATGTGTGATATCTCCTCCATATTTGTGACCCTTAACATTTTTAGAAAGTATTTTTCTGGGTTGCCGGTCGCTGGGCCGGCCTTGGCCGGGTCGGCTGGCCTGCCGGTCGCTGGGCCGGTCTGTGCCGGTTGCCAGGCCGGTTTGCTCGGGGCATGGTCCGGCTGCCAGCCCGGCCTAGGCCGGCTGCCAGGCCGGTCCAGCTCCCTGGCCGAAATTCGCCCCAACGGCCATATTTTTTCAGTGAACTATTTAAAGAGTTTTTCTTCCCCATTGTTTAACACATCTCTTGAGCAAGTTTTTCTCCCCTCTCTCCTCCATTGTTGATCTTTGGAAAAAGCTTGCCTTCCTCTCATTCCCTCCCATGATTCTTGCATATCTTTGAGGGAAATTGAGAGGAGATCTAGATCTACATATTCATCCAATCCATTCCTCCTCTAAGTGAGGGGAACTTAGTAGATCTTGATCTTGAAGTTCCATTTGTTGTGTTCTTCGTTGTTCTTCCTCTCTTTTTCCCCCATAAGCATTAGTTGCTTGTGGTGGGATTCGAGAGTGAAGGATTTGAGCCTTGTGCTCTTGCCATTGCTTCGTTGCATCGGTTTGTGCTCTCCACGAGGATTCGTGGAAGTTGAAAGGTTGTGAATTTGTTACTCTTGGGTCTTTGGACCCTAGTCGCCTGTGTGGTGGTTGAGACCCTTGTGTGGTCACTTGTAGCTGTTCGGGAGCCCCCAATCCCGTTGTGGGTTGTGCCCCGGATCGTTGTTGAAAGGCTCCGGATTTCCGCCTCGAAGGATTCCGATAGTGGAAGGTGAACCAAACCTTTGTGGTGCGGTTCATCGGAGAAGAAGGTGAAACCTTTGTGGTTGTTGAACCATTGTGTTGGTTCACACCTCTCCAACGAGACGTACTCCCTTAACAAGGAGCAACTCGGGAATACATCCTCGTCTCCGCGTGCCTCGGTTATTTCTATACCCGAGCTTTTTACTTATGCACTTTACATAGTGATAGCCTTCGTGCTTGAAGTATTCTATATTGCTATCACCTTGTTGCTTCTCTTGCTTAGCATAAGTTGTTGGTGCACATAGGTGAGCCTAGTTTATTTAGGTTGTTGGCTTGTTAATTTAAACACATAATTTTATTCCGCAATTAGCAAGACTAAACCGAAAAAGTTTTATTCGCCTATTCACCCCCCCCCCTCTAGGCAACATCCTTGTCCTTTCAACATTCTTCAACGCTCTCCTCTTTTTTCCAAGCTAGCCAACGGGGAGTCACCACAGGTTGAGTTCCAAGCAAAAAACCGGACATATAACATGGGGTACTACCTAGCGGATGGTATCTACCCCAAATAAACCTGAGAATGGTCTCAAACTTGAACCAAACTTCAACCATACCCGTTTACATTTCCGTGTCAGCCTGACCCAACCGAACCCACTTAACATCATTTTCAGCCCAACTAAAACTCAACCTGCTACGTTTTCCACCTAAACTGATTTAAAGCCAAAAGGTAACCGTGGGTTTAAACCTGATACGGAACCGTGGGTCTCGTTGATTGGTGCGCGCGGGAAGAGCGCTTCCCAGCTGGTCTGCAGTTCGATCGCTGGCTCCGCAATTGCGCACAGCTTTGTCTGGTTTTTCTTTCCTTTTGATCGGTAATTCAGTAGCCAGCTTCACGCCGTACGTTCCATTCCCTTCCTTTTTTTCCCTCTCATCTCATCGATCCCCACAACTCCACAAGTTTTGCAAATTACGTTATGAACTGATGATGTTTAAATTCCGTGATAACACTCAGGGACGAAGAATCACAAAATGCCATCAAAGTAACGAATTGGTATCACAATATAATGTTACTTAAAATTTCGCATGAATACCATCACTGGATAATAAGATGACCGGCACACAATCATAGTTTTTAAGCAGTGAAAGTACATATTCCAGCAGCACAATTCCAAGGGTTTAATTCACAGGGCATGTAGCTAGTGTTATTGCAATCTACAAAGGGAAGGCTAAACTGAAGATGAAGACTCTTGATGACTGAAACCCCATTCTTGTTATAGTGGTGTTGCAAACCCTGAAGTTGAAAACGAGAGAAACAATGGGTCAGAACAAAAACAAAATGCTCAAGAAAGTAACATGATCAGTATAGCATGCGTGCAGTATGTATATAGGTGATCCAGTGAACCAGCAACATAAGCAACATGAAACACTTGTGGAAGTCTAGCAAATTAACAACTACTTTGGTATGAAGTACATATGCCTAATTATTATGTACCCATGTCATGCTGCTGCGACAAGATACCTAATTAACAAGCAAGCATGACCCTAATTGTACGACATAACCACAACAATTCTAAACCGCCAGGAATAAGTGTTTCCTGAGATGAAAAGTAGCAGATTACAGAGATGGACGTGCATATGTTCAGTTAGCTCGATCTAGCACGCCATCTTGAGTAATGGCACATTCCATTAATTAATTTTCAACCCAGATTGATACATTCCATCATATAGCCAGACCCACGTTTAAGATTGCAAGGATAAAAGCAGATTTCATACATTATAACAACACTTGAGACGGTAGCGTATCCGACAAAACTGTCTTTCCATTAATTAATCTCCATGCCATATTGTTTGTTCAAAGAATTACATACGGAGGAACCAACAATTAAGTTTCCTGCCAATGAATCAAGCTTACACTACAATAAAGATTAGAAGAGCAGTTAAGCTAACTCAGGCACACTGCAAGCTAGTGCAGTCACCAATTCCACTACACCTATGCCGAGTTACTCCTCGTCAGCTCCTCAGAGAATAAAGCAAGCAAACTCCAATGGATTCAGGTACTCACTGATGGTGAAGTAGGAGCAGAACTTGTCCTGGAGCACGCGGAGGAGCTGGTCACAAAACTCCAAGAGATTCAGGTAGTCCTGCAGGTTCACCTTGCGCAGGTACAGCGCGCAGTCCACGGCCACATTGACGAACTTGGGCGGCGCTTCCCTGGTGGTGGACGACCGGGCCGCGGCGTCCGCGAGCGCGTTCTTGCGGAACGACCTCACCGGCGGCCACCCCACCATCTGCACCCCAAGCGCCGGCGTCGCAGCCGGCTGCTAAGCAGGATCTTCAGCTGCTCCAAGAGGACGTCGAAGCCGCCGGATCGACTGGCGACGGAGCTACTGCAGCTTTGGAGTGGTGGCGGCGGTGGTGGGCATTCTTGGCAGCGACAAGCGCAGCGACTGCGAGTATTGCGAGAGGCGGGAGGCGGGGACGGCGAGTATTGTGAGCTGTGAGAGGCGGACAGGGTGGGGACGGCGAGAGGCGAGAGGCGGAGGGGGCGAGGACGGCGAGCCGCCAGGGGCGGCGGCGGAGGGGGAACGGGGAAGAGATGAGGGGGATGCGGCGGGGACGGCGAGCCGGCAGGGGTGGCAAGGACGGCGAGCCGGTAGGGGCGGCCCTGGGGCGGCGTGCCGGCGGCGGAGGAGCAGTCGAGCGAGGACCTGTGCGACCTAAACCATATTCCAGAACCGGTTTGGGAACCACGGGTTTAGACCTGTCGAACTGAAACAGGTTGAACCCAAACCTGATTACACCCAACTTATTTTTCCACGGAACTAAACTAAAACTGAACCGTTAACAGAGTCAGCCCACTAACACCTGAACCAAAGAAGCCCATATGCAAAACCAAACCAATAGAGCCGGTTAAATGAAACCCATCCTCAGATTTAACCCCAAGTGGGCTACATTTCTGAAGCCCGTAGTTGCCCCTCAAGGCAAGAAGGAAGTTGATTTCCACTCTGCTCAAGTGGCTGCAAGAAAGGATGTGGAGAGGGCATTTGGGATTTTGCAAGCCCAATTTACTATTGTCAGAGGACCTGCGAGGTTTTGGGATGAAGAAATGCTTTGGTACATCATGAATGCATGTGTGATCATGCATAACATGATAATACAAGATGAGCGTGGCCAAAATGTGGCCAAAATGTGGTCTATGGTACAAGATGAGCGTGCCCTAAAAGTGAAAAACTGGTGCCCTATAATGAAAAAACGGTGCCCTATTAGATGCTCTAAGATTGTCCGTATTGTCGTCGATAAGCAGAATCTGGGTTGTGCAGCTGCAAAAATAGACATTTTGGGAAGTAACACCTAATCGCAAATGTTGTGCTACCATGAAGAGTATTAGTAGAATGCTAAAGCTATAGATATGCAACTACTCCTATGCTACTTCTCGTGCTGCTACTGCTGTCTAAAGGCAGGCAACAAATCGAGGCACAGAACAAAGGTTATGTAACTACCAATACGGAAAAAGCTGACAGTGTGATGCATTTGTTCTGGCACAGTACCACTGTACGTTGCTGCACATATATGTCAATACAGATTTGATGAAACCGACAGCTCACTGCATAAACTTATTAACAACTGATGAAGAACCAAGTTATAGAAACAGAGCGACAAAACGGGTTTAATACGTGAAGTTTAACGCATTCCATATGCAAACCAACCGGGCTAAAATATCTTGAGGCTCATTCAGTCTGGGCTCAGGAGCCTAGACAGCTTCAAGTACCAACACAGGGACTTGGGAGGGACAAATCGTTATGCGAAGATTCACTACATACATAAATCACAACTAACGACTTGAGGCAGCAAGCTTGTACACGATTGCTTGAGAGTCAAGAATCAAGACCAATTTTCGACTAAAAAACTTTCCTACTCCGCTGCTGTTGAGAGCAACTTACAGTTTTGCGTAAACAGCCTGAAGACAAAAATATAGTTGCTATTTGCTGATGAATCTGGACAATACCAACAAAGGTGTACTGTGATATATATGTACAGTCATACATCCAAGGAACCTGGCATCTCAAACTGGGACGCAAAAGCCTCGACCTGATTACCGAGTTCTATAATGTCCTTGTTGTTCTCCAGGCCTCTCAGAAATTCCTTCTGCACTTTTCCATGTTCTTTCAAAACATTGCCGGCTATCTGTGTCGCTCTGATGAGGAAGTCTGCAATCACCTCAAAGTCATCCTCCAGGCAGCCTCTAGTAGTCATCGCAGGTGTTCCTGCAGCATGCAACAAAATGACCATAAGCAACAACAAATACTTTCTTTGTTTACATACAATTAACAAATGCTTAGACAGTAAACAACATGTCATATTATAAGAACTAACCAATCCGCACACCACCGGGAGATATTGAGCCATTGTCCCCATATATTGGAGTCTTATTTATAGAGATATGGCACAACTCACAGACCTTCTCAAAGTTCTTGCCTGTCAAAATTTGAAAAAAAAAAAAAACCTGTAAGCCACATGCATCACCACTTCACACAAAACATTTATGATTATTGAATGTCTACACAAAAAAGCATGCATTACTTCGTAAATCTAAAAAAGGTAGCCACGGGACATTATTATTTGAACATTTGCTGATTTGCAACCACATAACCATGTGCAAAAACATTTTACATTCCTTTTTTTGTCAATGTACAAATCCATTAGATGTAAACAGAAGTTTGTGTCTTCTTTTTACTATAAGTTTGCATCTTCTTAATAGATAACAGGAGAATAATAGATACATCGCACTAACAAAGTTAGAGAACAGGTTTGATGCAAATTAAGAGATGGAATTATACCGGTCAAGCCAAAAGTTCTGAGGTCCCAAAGTACCAAGTGATTATCAGTCCCACCAGTAACCAATCTGCATTTTCTTCTGAGCAAGGCCGATGCCAAAGCTTGAGCATTTTTCTTAACTTGTTGAATGTATGCTCTATAATCAGGTGTAGCAATTTGCTTCAGTGTTATCGCCAAAGCAGCAATATGGTTATTATGAGGCCCTCCTTGCAGTGAAGGAAAGACAGCAAAATTTATCTTATCCTCAAAGTCATAATCATTTTCATTCCCTTGAGCAAAAGACCCAGCCCGCTTCCTCAAAATTTTCCCCTTCCTAAAAAATATTATTCCACCTCTAGGACCCCTTAGGTTCTTGTGAGTAGTTGACGTAACAACATCACAGTAGTCGAATGGACTGCGGCATTCCTAATGAAGAAAATAAGAAACAGCTGTTAAGCAGACAGTAATGCTCAGCTAGCAAAGTATGAAAGTGTTACGGAAACAGCAACACATGAACTTTCTACTATAATGGTAACATCGAAAGCATTCAACTAATACCCAGATTAAGCAGTAGAAGAAATTCAGAACATCTTTCAAGAGCTACAGCGTGTTCATACTGTATATAGCAAGGTTCTTCAAGTCAAGAGCAACAACTAATACTTTTATTGCTTAGACTCCATTACCGGGAACACCAAATAAGAACATGCATCCCTTAAAAAACCTTCTTTCAGACTGATTATAAGTTTTAATGTTGTCTTATGCATCTCAAGGAAAATAAATGCTTTGACAGGACTCACTGGCAGATGGTTGCCGTGATCTAAATCTAATGATAGTATCAAGTCCTAAATGCTCCATCAGAAGAATTCCCACATCGTATTCAAAATAATTCATATAACCATCAGATATCAGCAAATAAGGAAATGATGTAATCTGTTCAGTGCTCTTTCTATTGTAACAATATTTTAAGGGACAATGGTTCTGTAATAGTTACTACGATATCATTAGTATATGGATCGACTGCAGGAACATTTTTCTACATAAGAAGTTGCAATGATAATACAATGCGTAAAACTCCAAAAGCTCCCAATTATTTGCCTTGTAGTCTGAATTAATTTACATCGTCACCTCTGATTAGCTGAAACCGATAAACAAAAGGAGAAAGGCCCTACAAATAATATCCTTCAATTTTGAGGTAATGGAGTGGCCAAACCGCTACCAAGTTCTCAACTAATTTCCACCTATGGTTACTGAGAGACGTATCCCTTGTAGTACATTTTTGCACAAGATGCAATCAAATTAACCACAAGATAAATAATAAATATGCCTTGACAGAAGTTATATACCTTTGCGGCAACAAGCCCGCTAATATGCGCCATGTCGCACATGAGCACCGCGCCACACTTATCAGCTATCAGCCTCATCCGTGCAAAGTCCCACTCCCTGGGGTAGGAGCTCCCACCGCAGATAAGAATCTTGGGGTGGAAATCCATGGCCTTCTCCTCAAGCTTGTCATAATCGATATACCCATTCTGCGGATTCACCTTGTACGACAAGCTCTCGAAGAATATAGAGGCGCCAGACACCTTCTTACCGCTAGGCGTATAGTACCCGTGGCTGACATGTCCACCGGACGGCGGCTCGAGGCCCATGATCCGGTCGCCGGGAGAGGAGCCCCGTGTAGACGGCCAGGTTGGCTGAGGTGCACGAGTAGGGCTGGACATTGACCCCCCAGCAGGCGGGGTCGAGGCCGAAGGCGGCGAGGGCGCGCTGGTGGCAGAGGCGCTCGATGGCGTCGATGTGCTGGTTCCCGCCGTAGTAGCGGGCCCCCGGGTGGCCCTCGGAGTACTTGTTGGTGAGGTGGCTGCCGAGCGCCTCGAGCACGGCGCGGCACACGAAGTTCTCCGAGGCTATGAGCTCGATGCCGCGCACCTGGCGCGTCTTCTCCCGCTCCATCAGCGCGTGCACGTCCGGGTCCGCCTCCGCCAGCGGCTGGTTCCCCCACGCGCGCACCGCGCCGCGCCGGGCCTCGAGATCGGCGCCGGACGCCTGCCGCTTCGCAGGGCGGAGGGTGGAAGACGAGGAGGAGCAGGGGGAGGCCTCCGCTCCCCCGCCGCCCCAGAAGGGCGCGGGGCGGGGCCGCTTGACGCAGAGCGAGTGGCCGAGGAGGGAGAAGTGCTGGTCGCCGTCCCCGTTGTCGTCGCCGTCCCCGACGCTGTCCTCCGTCTTGACGTCCTCGGCCGAGTCGTCGAAGAGCCGCAGCGGCGCGGTGCGCGCGTGGCCGCGGGCGTGCGCGTTGACGTGTGGGTGGAGGCCGAGCGAGAGGTCCGACGATTCCGGCCGGGAGAGATCCATGTCCTCGGAAATTTCCCTGATCGGCTGACGCGAATCACAGCTCAGCAGCAGCAGCAGGAACGACAACAACAAGGGCAACAACAACAGCGGCGGAGGCGAGCGTCGGCGACGGGAGCGGAGGAAGCGTTGGCGGCGGAGAGAAGCATGGGCGTGCGGAAAGGAAGGAAGGAAGGGGAATTGGGGTTTGGCAATTGCGGGACGAGGACGCGGCGTTGGAATCTGAGACGGGGAGGAGGAGGAAAGGGAAGGGGGGATTTGATTGGTTGTATCGACGGGAGCCAGGCAAAGGGGACGGGTTGGTGCTCTGTCAGGGAATGGAACCCGGCCGGGGGGACGAACCTGGATGGGAAACCGGACGGAGACGGTGGCCGCCGCGGCGGCTACCGGGCAGTGCCGGTCGGGTATGGGTTGCGCGGGCCGCTCTGGGCTCGTGGGCTTGGCGTCGTGCGGTACGGTGCGGGACGATGACTTTGTGCTCCTTTTCTCCACAAAAATAAAAGAAAATCTGTCCGATGAGGCAACGGTCCAGCCGGTGTGATCGATTTGGGTACTACTGTTTTTTGAATTTTTTTAGTGACGAGCGACGATCTTTTTCTTTTGAAGTACGGAGCTGAGCTCAGCTGTGACCGCATTGACAAGTAGAAATCGGTTGTTCGGTATGCACAGCCACAGCAACTGAAAAGATAGTGCGCTAGGAATTGTCTCGACAAATAAACCAACTTATAATGTTTCGTTAATAACATGCTATACGCTCAGGTTGCAGCGCGGCGCCCGAACCCGGCCCGCTTCCAATGAAATTAGCCTACGCTAGTTGATACGATCGTGTCCAGATTTTTACTTTTTTGAACTAACTCCTACTTATGCGGGCCGTTGCGGACTGCCGCCTGACACCCTTACTATACGCGATATAGCATGCTAATAATGTATTTTAAGACCGACGCTATTTACTATAGTAAGTTGTTTTTTTTTCTTGGGCACGACGCAGGGTTGAGCTGAAGACCTGGGTATATCCATGTGCTTGTGCATTCTGGAGGTCGGTGCATGAACCTGCTTGCGTTTTCAGCTAAAGTTCAGCATGGAGGCGTTTAATCTGGACCGTCGCGTGTAACTTGACTCCACACACAGTAGATCGTACCCGATCTTCCTTGCCGAACACGGTGCATGTCCTAGTGTCCTTTTCGAAACGATATCAATTGCGTTAAACGTCGGGCGACGTTTAATATTTGCTGCTAATAGTACTGGCATGAATCGAGCCATGCAAATGCACTTGCCCAGGAAACGTGGAAAGGGACCTGCCAGCCAGTAGAGCATAAAGCGCAGCAAAATAATCCTATTGGCTTCGACCACACACGTCACACTAGATACATTGAGCTTTTCCCTGCTCCGTTTTCGCCAAAACAACATGTGACCAGGTTCAATGTATCTGAACCTGTACCATAAACAGTCAACACGATCAGAGCGCCACAAATAAAATAAAAAAGTTGTAAGTACTAATACTCCCTCCAATCCATATTAATGGTCTCAACATTGTCTAGATACGGATGCATCTAGTCTAAACACTTAACTAGTTAACTAGATACATCCGTATCTAGATAAAGTTGAGGCCATTAATATGGATCGGAGGTAGTATTACAAATCGGGTTTGTTTTACACTAGAATCATCTCCCCCGATCCGATGTTCCAAAAAACGTGTCCTACGTCGGAGGCCGTTTTGGGACGCTCCAACAATTGGGCAACTCCCACCCCAAACGGCTAACCCTGTTTATTTTGGCCTTTCAGCATTTCGATTATTTTTTTCTAATATCAGCTAGCTACAAAATGCCACCAAGTCTGACCAACAAAATATTACCGAGTCATCAACATCATAATACATCACGAAAAAAGTCGCTTAAATGCATACAAACATATCTTTTTCTCTAAGATGCATTTATGCGCTTGAGCAATGGTCTGCCGAGGGCTTAGACTGCCCAACGAGGACAAATGATTGTTTTCTTTGTCCCGGTTGGGCGTTTCGATCCCATGGATGCCGCCCCTTGACGCTTCATAGAGTCTTGAAGGGTAATCCACATTTGGTATGTGTGAAGCACTCTTTCCTTGTTTTGCGAGAAAACATCCGATCGATTCATCAACTATCAAGCCAGTACAAAGAACACAAGTAACAAAAATTACATCCATATTTGTGGACCACCTAGCGATGACTACAAGCACTAGAGAGAGCCGAAGGCGCGCCACTGTCATCGCCGCTCCATCACCGGAGCCGGG
The DNA here is from genome assembly GCA_947311845.1 of Poa pratensis. Lineage (NCBI taxonomy): Eukaryota > Viridiplantae > Streptophyta > Magnoliopsida > Poales > Poaceae > Poa > Poa pratensis. The sequence continues at coordinate 35,377,707 of CAMZMU010000061.1, read as the reverse complement.
TAAACCTTGCTGTAGTAGACAATCGGGAAGTCGTCGTGCTAACGTCCCATAGGATCAGCGCACCAAAATAGTAATCGTCGTCGATAAAAAGGAGTGTAGATCAAAAGGATCCAACCTGTAGAGACACGAACACAGATGAACCGGATCCACCGAAGACAAAAACCGATATGATCCCGCGAGATCCGCCAGAGACACACCTCCACACGCCCTCCAAATTGAAACATTTGTTCTTATTAAAATTTGGGTACATGTCAAGAGCATCTTCGAGCTAAGCAAAAAAGAAACATGTCCATATATAAACTAGATTGATCCCCGCATAGTAATCTATCTCATTTGAGCTCTATGGAACATATGGTATTTTAATGTGAAAAAATGATCAAATTTGTAATAAGTAGATGGCTTACATATCATAAAAAAAATCTAGCATCGAGAAAAAAGATCTGACACCGTTTAAATAAAAAACAACAACCTGGGTTTGCTCATGTACTAATTAATTGAAATATGAGACGAATTGGCAAGGAAACAATTACTCACTCCGTTTCAAATTAGATTACTTTTATTTGTGACTTATGCGGATGTATCTACATATACTTGTAACATGTCTAGATACATCCGTATGTGCACAAATAAAAGTAATCTAATTTGGAACGGAGGGAGTAGATTTCTGTCGGGTGATACACATTGGTATCACAAAAATGTTTGGTAACACATACACCTTGAAGGACATTAGATGAATCAACTTCGTGGCTATTTTTGTTTTGCACTATTTGTACGTAACCTTCCTCAGATAGTCTGATCCATGTGTTTTCGTTGAATAACCATGTGGGGACATGAGCAGAAACTTATATTTTCACTGACATTTCTTTGCGGAAAAGAAGTAAAGAACCATATTTTTTAGGTTTAAAGCGGTCGTATCCGTTATCCGATTAGATAGAATAGAGGTTTATGTACAGAATTTTGAGTTAGGGAAATCCCTAAACAGTCAAATAAAACAAAAATCTAGTCTCCAGGGTCTTGCGTGTGGGCGAAACCCCGCAACGCCATCTCTTCCCGCACCAAAACCGCCACCTCCGCAAACGAGATCTCCACACCGCGGAAGGTCCTCCGGTTCCTCTCCTTCCATAACCACCACATCGAGTGGAAGAAGGTCCTGCTAGCTGTTCTCGTAGACTCAGGTGCAAACCTCGCCGGAGCTCGCCATGACAGAAACCTGCGTCGATCAGCAACACACATACAACCCTTCCTAGCAGCTGCGCGGTGCACCAGCTCGTGCACGCGAACCCCTCCTTGCAGCATCGGCAAGGAGGAGTGCCCAAGCATCAGAAACATCAGCAACTAGGCCAACCCCCGGCGGCGTCTGCCGCACCATCCCATCTCCTAACGTCTTCTTCTTCTTGGACTTCTTCACGGAGAGGACGAGGTCGTCAATGGCCGCCGCCGCCTGCTCCGTGAGGGGTCCATCATACAGGGCCAAGTATTCCTGCCGCTGACGCTCCAAAGTGCTTGCCTCCTCAAGCCGCGAGCCGAGACGGCGCGCCACGACATCCTTGGCTAGCTGCTCGATGTTGGCGCCTCCCGGGTGTAGCTTTGCTAGCCTGCCGCTCCTCCACACAGACGACGCCTTCACCTCCATCTCGGCGGCCAACGTTGTGGCCGGCGTGCCCAAAACGGTGGCCGCGAGCGGCACCGTGATCCAGGCGAGGAAGTCCGACAAGGGGCACAGAGGTGCACCCACCTCCACGTCATGTTGTCCAGGGCCAATCTGCACTGGCGAGACGGTGTCCATCTCAAACTGCTGCCCGACCTCCTTCTCCCCAGCAAGTTCCCCCTGATCGGACAAAACGGCATTGCCCTCCTCTTCGTGCTCCATCTCCTCGTCGTCCATCAACACCACCTCCCTACCCAGCTTGGCGAGGCAAGGCACCAGCTGCTGCATCACCGCATCAGCAACCTCAGCATCCTCATCTGTGCTGACATGCCCCCCATCGCACATCGGGTCTCCAAACTCCCCCAGAACAACCAGCAACATCTGGCCAGCCCGCTCGTTCTCCTCCGAGAGAGCGCCATCAACTCCCTCCCTGTAGCAGCGCAGACTGGCCAGCATCACCTCGTTCGTCATGGTGTAGCTCACGTCCCGCTCCGGGCTCACCATGACGAAGATCTCGTCCTCTTCCGGCCTGTCCACAAGGTCCTTCGGCGCCATGACCACGTCGCGGAAGGAGCGGAGCGGCGAGACAACGGCCGAGCTGAAACGCTTATTGGAGGTGGGCAGTGGGGAGGCTGGTGGCTCACTGCAACCGCCGGCAAGGTGGCTAGGCTTGTGGCACTTCCAGCAGACCTTGGGGGCACGACAATCAATGGCGAAGTGGCGGTGGCTGAGACACAAAAACATCTCCCCCGCATCTTCCGAAGAAGGAGCTGGCGCCGTGCTAGGCTGGCCCAAGCCCGCACCCTGTCACCCGCAGGCCAGCCATCTCGAGCTCCACCCGCGTCCCGTTGCCACCAATGCGGTGGACGGACGAGCTCCCATCCATCTTGTCCGCGCGGCGCGGCAGGCGTCGTCTTGAAATCTTTGTCCTTTCTCCCTGCAGTGCAGCTCCGAGGTCTTGAAGGTGAGGCAGAGGCTGTTGGCGCAGAACATTCACCAACCGAAGAGAATGGCCTAGGTTGACCGTGGGGTGGGGGGCCTGGCGGAGGGGGAGGCGGTCGTTGGTCTCCGCGCACGACAGTCGCGCCCTCATCCATGGCCGGCGCAGATCTTGTCCTCTTGGCAGTAGACGAGCTCGCCTTGGAGACAGCAGATCCTCCGCCACTGCGGAGGGACGTAGCGGTCAGCCGATCTGATCACCGGAGACAGCTCCGCATCCTCCATAATTTCCATCTCTCGCAAATTCGTCACCGCATCCAGATCTGAATCCTGTGAATCTGGCACCAAATCGACGCTCTCAATCTCATCCTCCGTGTCAGCCCAAGAGAAGCGAGTGGTGGAGTGCAGAAGGATAGTGGAGGCAAGCCTTGCGAGGGTCTTGGACTGGGTGGGGGTGGTTATGGTGGCCGTCGCGTCGGCCAGAGTGGCCGTCGTGGCCGTCGCCCCGGGAGGGGTCTCGGGAGCGAGCATGTGGTTTTTCTTGCTGTGTGATTGTAAAGAACCGTATAACTTGACAAGGTGGAACAAACATAGAATGCGGGGTATGCAAATCAAAAGAGGAACTAACAGAACATCTGGATTTGAGAAAAGTTATCAAGACGAATCCCATCTTGATGTACCTTATGCTAGTAGTAGTTTGTAATCCCATATATATCTACCAAAATTAATCACAAAATATAGGGAGAACATTTTGAGTTCAGCCGAAAGGCAAATCGGGATGCGGGGAGGTCATCTATTGCAGGCTCAGCAGATAACACTAACACACTATGAACTTCTTTCAGTTGATCTGATTTCGCATCCTGCGTCAACATACGACCAAGAAGTGCTAAAGAGAAAGCACACGTCCCTTCACACAACATACGACCAAGAAAAACCCAAGGAGGGCCGGCAACATACTTGGAAGAGGGCGGAGCTGATCCGTGAAGGAAAAGGCCGATTGGTTTACAAATCTGTAACCAATAGCTCGTTCGCACCGGTCGTTTTCCATGTTGCATGTCGAGACCATCTCAATCGTGGCTGCGCAGGTCTCGGCGGGTAATTCCATCCGTTTCATTGTTATTTGTTGCCTCACGAGCCACGAGTCCTTTTCGATCTCAAATAAATACCATTGTTCTTCCGGCTGTAAACCCTCGCTCGGTTAACCAGCATCTTTGCTGTTTGGTGTTTGCACCCGGCGACCAGCATGGCCGATAGCGCCGCCGCCGCCGTCTCGCTGCTGAGAGATGCCGTCTTTGAAATCCTTACCCGGGCGCCGGTGAAGTCCTTGTGCCGCTTCCGATGCGTGTCCAAGGAGACGATGAAATAGGCCGTAGCCCCGCTATATAAACATAGCAAGCATCTGATACAACCGACAAACACGAAATGCTGGGGCAACAACACATAAACGCCCAAAGACAAGAAAAGAGAACATAAAATGGAGACATAGGCGGATTGACTAAGACGGTGACCCGCAATCGCTGCACCCTCTCCGAAGAAGAACCACCACGGTCCTAACTAACACAATCGACGAGTACCAAGCAACACCTTCAAGAAAGAAAGCCACGCTGCTGCCCGGACCATCAGGTCCTAGGGTTTCCCCCGGCACAGGGAAGCGGACGAAGAGTAGCCACGACGCCCTTCAGGAAGAAAGATGCCACCCAAGGCGGCACCGCATCGGTGTCAGACGAACCGACAACGATTTCTCCCGAGAAACCCCATCCACAACCCGGTCGATCTGTAGCACAGGAGCCCCGCGAGGACGAGCCTCGACACCAGCAGACTAGCCACCCACCACCATGCGCCAACGAATCCGAAGTCACCGTCGTCGTCTCACCGAAGTATCCGTCACGAGGTCTGCAAGACGGAGGTGAGGAGTATGAACCGGGGTCAGCAGTATCGCAGCCGAGCGGGAGGGAACAACCTCCACCGACAAAGACAGTAGTCGACCGGACGTGACAGCAGAGCACACCAGTCTCTGTCAGGTCCGGCCGAGCCCAGTGGGCCCGTAAAGCCCCCACGGGGGCATACCAGTCCTAATAGAGTCCGACCGGGCCTAGATCTGGGCCCGTGAAGCCCACCGTCACGCTGCAACAAGGTCGGTTGCCGTCGCCGCTGCACCTGCATCCTCCACCTCCCCTTCATCTTCAAAACGCACCGCAGGTCAAGCCGGCCCACCCTGACCCAGATAGGGCCGACGAGCCCAGATCTAGGCCGCATGGGCCGGCCGACGATCTCCGCTGCACGTCGTCGCCCCCGCAGCGTCGTGCCGCCCCGCAGCAAGCTCGCGTCGCCGTCGTTCTGCTACTCCCGGCCGGAGCCGGGCCGCCGCCGCCCGAGGTGCACCAGCACCGGAGGAGAGCCGCAACGTGTCCAAGGAGTGGCAAGCCCTCGTCTCCGACCCGGCTTTCCTCGCCCAGCACAAGTCCCGCACCATGCCGGAGCCGCTCCTCGTCACCAGCTACCATGGGAAAAATCCCTACACAGACAGCAACGTGCTGGTCATGGATACTGAAGGCACCGTGGTGAGGGAGATCAAAGGCCTGGGTACACACCCTACATTCGCCTCTAGCCTCGACAACCTCATCTGCGTTATCTGCGCTGGAGAAGTCACCCGCGTGGTCGATGTGGCCACCGGGACGGTGCTCCTGGCCTCCCGGAAACCGGCCAGGAACCTCAGGCTCAGGCAGCATGTCGTCAGGCTGGGCCGTGGCGCTGCATCCGGCTCGTGCAAGGCGGTCCGCATCGTCGATTTCTGCCGCGCCAACGGCGTTCAACCCCCACAGACTTGTGAGGTTCTCACCTTAGAAGGACACCGCACTAGCTGGAGGAGGGCGCAACCGCCTCCAGCTCTGGTCCGTTTGCTCGATTCCGGTGCTGATTGGGCCGGCGCAACGGTCGATGGTGTTGTGCACTTCCTCTCCAGATGCAGTTTGCTTGTGTGGGATGTTGTGCTCTACTTTGACCTTGAGAGCGAGAAGTGGAGAAAACTGATCGACGGGCCACTCAAAGGCGGCCCCGAGACATGGAGCCAGCAGATCCGCTTATCTGAGCTCAACAAATCCTTGTGCATGATTTTTTTTTTGCGAAACACAGTACAACGCAGGCACTCATATACACGCGCACACACTCACCCCTATGAATGCACGCACGCACACCCTACCCCTATGAGCACCTCCGAGAGACCGAGTCGGCGGGTCGAGTCTTGAAATTGACGAAGTCACCACGGGCGCCTCGCTGTTGACGGGAATGTCGCCTCTCACTGAAGAATAGTCCGCCTTAAATGAGAAACACCAGCGTCAAATCTAGGGTTTGAACTCTGATGGGCTGGGGGTCCAACCACCCTCCTAACCATCTTGCCACAGGCAAGTTCTCATCCTTGTGCATGATTCAAACAGGGGTGCACTATCCATCTACCCTTGTGGTGCTATGCAACATATGGCTCCTGATTGATCACCATAACAGCACATGGGTCAAGGCGTACTCAATCCTGACCGACTGGTGGCCCAACCAGGTCATCGAGCCCCTCAGGTAATGCTTGAGTGTAAAGCTACTCTTCCAATATTGTGCTTTAACCTTGTTAGTCTACGATTCCCATGATGATTCATGCACGATTGCGATGAAGATGCCAAATAATACCTTTGGTAGAATCGGCCTTTGTAGCTTGCCTTTGGAGTGCTTTGTGGCGACCCAAACATCTCACCCCGCACGTCGCTAAATCAGATCTTCATTATATGGTATGTAATTCGCTTACTGGATGTCTCTCTTTTTATGAAGAAGTCATATTGTCCCAAGGTCATTCGTACCTTCTATCATGGCATCTTTTCGAAACAATCGCCAAGGTGGGAAGCTTGATAAGGTGGATACCTTACATGTTGAGAGAAAAACGCTTAGTTAGTTGCTCCTATTTAGTTATTATAGATTATAAATTTGAGTGCGCCCCAAACTTAACTTAATTTAGAGCATCTTACACGATTGTTGTGACTCTTATCACTATCATTCTTCGCGAAAATTCGATCTTGTAAGACATTGTATTTGTTGCATACCTCTTGTATATATGTGGCTCACCTATGTGACATAGTATTCTTGTTGCGGATCGTTACCATTTTTTTGTGTATTGTTTCCGTTCATCGAATTCAATTGTGATCCTTTGCCAATCATTACACATATTTGTTGTACGCCGTTATGGGGTCTTAATTTCATCCAAGACTTACATAACATCACGTCCTCATATTTCTTCCACGGTAGGCCTCTCCTGAATTTCGTCTAGAATTTCTTTTCAGTCTCAACATCCCTGAGCTCTTGTTTCTCTTATTCGCCTTTTTCATCTTGGACGGCCTCTTAGCGGAGACCATCATGGATAATGGACATCATGGCCTCGCGACATCACTCTATGTAGACATACACAGTTTTCCTTACAAATGTGTGATGAAGAGAAAGTTTTCCTTACTAGTAATGGACAGACTTAACACTAGGGACATGTTATGTCGGAGAAAATGTCCTATTCCTGATGATAAATGTGTGGTCTGTCACCAAGTGAGAGAGACAAGGGATAACTTCTTCTTTGAGTGCGAGGTAAGTAAAAATTGTAGGAATATCTTGTTGATTCGTTGGGACTGCTCTCTTGATCTGAACCTTAAGATTTAGATTGAGGCTGCTGCTAATGTGTGGAGAGGTCCTCTTCTTATGGAGTATGTTGTCATAGGTGCCTGGAACATCTAGAAGCAACGAAATAGAAAACACTTTGATAATATTACTCATACAACACAAGACTGGCTGGCTAATCTGTCGGCTGATTGTGATATCCTGAGTTGCAGAGTTAAAGCTGAGCTTAGAGATAAAATTTCTTCGTTTATTGCAGCTTTGAGAGTCTGATTGTGATAAAATGGGATCAATGGCCCTCTCATGGTAGCCTTGTACATATGGTGTAATTATTTTTACTTTATTAATATATATGAGAAGTAGGAGACTCTCCTGCTGTAGTCCCCTATAAAAAGACATACACATTTTTCCTAACAAAGCCTATGGTCATTTCTACTGATTATGAAAATGTTATGAATATGCACATCGGCATTGCCGGCACTAGCGTGGGGCATTCCGTCGAATATGATGTTGTCGTCCTCAATGACGGCACTACCATCACTGAATAGCTGGCAGCTAGCCACGACGTCTTCATCCATGAACGTGAATGGTGCCCATCGGAGCACCACTCGAGTCTCTGTAGGCAATCGCTTTGAAGTCGAGGCCTTGGCTACCCTGCCGGGAATGGACATCGCCAACCGGGTAGAAGACATCGTTGGGGTGGGCGGCCCTGGTCTCACCGATCTCGGAGGAGAAGAAACATGATCACAAAGCGGCGTCGGTGCCTTCACGGATGTAGGTCGTGGAAGACGGCGAGGAGCTCCCAGGACAACCAGCGGTGGTACTCCCTTTGCTGAAATTGACCGACAAGTCGGCGCCACAACCGGTGGGCATCGTTAGGTGCACGGTGAGGCTCTTCTCCCTTCCATTCTAGCGTTTGCGTCGGCTGGCAGTCTCCATCCTCTTTTGAGTCATCTCTGAAGCCTACCACACCTACCACTTGTGTTGCTCCACCTTCGTCCTTTCCATGACGACCGGCGGCGGTGGTTGAGGACAAGACTAATGGACACACGTGGAAGAACTAAAACATCTTAAATTTTGATACGAAGGAAGTAGAAGGTATACATACGAGTTGATGAATAGTAACAACCATAGCTTCAAGCTGATAAAGCAAACACGACTAAAAAAATTACTATATGGAAAACAGTGCAACTCTCCTGCGTTGGAAATCTTTTTCAGCAGTATAGGTTTACATCGAGAAATTTATTCCCAAAAACAAAACTTAGATTACACTAAATGCCTCGCCTACATTCCATCTCCACCCTAACAGTACTCGATAAAGAATATTTCTTTGGGTATGTGCATGTCAATCATCATTGATTTGCCTTTTGCAGTTCCCTGTGGAATCCGATGCCCTAGAAATCCCCTAATGCTATGTACAACAGTTGGGAAGCAATTATAGACAAGGATACACACATCACAAAAACAACGAAACGAAATTTGACGCTGAACACATAAGACGGCATAGGCAAGCTAAAGCTCAACGATATTTTCCAGTAAAACGAGCACCATGGCAGCATGAACCATACTCAAGACAAGGTTAGCCACCAAAATCACAAATGATTATGCCTCCAAGACTCAAGCATCTGGAACCGATAGAAAGTATTGAGACATAAATACTCTGAATCTTAATTTGTACTCCTTTGGCGAGATTACTGTTGGAGATAGATTCTTGGGAACAACAAGCGATGTCTTCACCCAAGACTCCAGTTGTTTGTCCCAGGTATACTGCCTCAAATAATCTATAATACCGAATACAAGCTCCTTCTTCTGTTTGTCCACTCCAACAAACAAAGAGTAATCCATGACATTCATGCGCTGAAAACATAAGGAATGCGACTTGTAAGCTCACAGCCAACGTAATGGACCATATATCATTTCGTGAAACACAAATGCATATATACTGGATAAAAAACTATTCGCAGAAACAAGCATACTTACACATAGAAAAGATGTATCGTTCCAAATAGCACGTTCCATGAGGTTTTTGGTCTTTCCTTCAATGTAGATAGGCATGGTACGCATGTCTTCAATAAAGTTTTGATCCAACAGTACACTCTCGGGAGTTTTTGAATCGGGGACATATCGTGAGAAAAGAGCACCCTTCAGATCATATCTACGTAGTATGTTACGGCCGAATAAAAGATTCTCCATAACCATGAAATTAGTCCTTGTCTCCTTACCAAGCCTAATTTCCTTGACCTGCAATAGTTATAGAGAATTAGAACATGAACATTAGATAGAGTAATTATCAGTACAGAGCTTCGAGGAGATTAATTCTGGACCTGATATATTCCCAATATTTTGGCAAGGCAAGTAGGGTTACTTGAGACGCGAGATACACCAAAATGCTTGAAGTATTCGAGGCCAAATTTTAAGAATGAGTCAAACTCTGTCTTCTTGATCTCTTTTATAATAAATCTGTCATCCATTGATTTCGCAAAAAAAGCCTTGCTCTTACCACCTTGTGCATTCCATATTTTACAACGGCTTATGGATGAAATATAAGCAAGTTCCGATGGGCAAGATATCTTCCGAAGCTCGTAGAATTGCTTTGCATATATAGAAACAATAGTGTATTTGCTCTTCAAAGCTAGCTTTTCACTATTCAGACAAATTTCAGGATGCATATCTTTTAGTGCTGACAGAAATGAATCATAAAATCCAGATGTTGATTCCTCATATGATAATGACAATGCATTGCTTAGCATATTATGATGCTTCTCTACAGACTTATTTGTAGACACAACTGATGCCGGCATAGAGGTACCTCTGGCCAAGTTGCTGGGTTCTACTTTATCAAGCTTTTTTCTAGATATAAGTTCATCCTTTTCAAATGCAGCTTCAGAATAAATTCCTTGTTGTTCAGATATAGCTAGTGCATAAGCAATAATGCTAGATACCTCTTCCTCAACAATTGACAAGATATTACCACATGGACCAACTGTAAAATGCATCAAGTGCATTTGATTTTTGAGCTGTGTCAGTGATGAAGAAGACGGGGTATATTTGTTTAAGAGATGAAACTTATCCAAAGAACCAACTTGTATTTCTTTCTTGTACCCCTTTCCAAGCGACTGAACTTATTCCAGACCCATTCTCCTGTGTCATCACTTGTGAAATCCAACAAGTTGCGCAATAAATGCAAACATTTACTTGGCATGGCAACAGGGTGTTCATCATTCTTGACTGGTAAAACACTTGCTTTCTCTAAGAAAATATGTTTAACATTCTCAACAGAGGAGTCGATTTGATCTGACCCATTTTCATCAACACCTGGAAAAGACTCTTGCTCTTTGATTACTGATTTCTCAGTAAGCTTATCCTTCTCTGAAATTATGCTGCTACAAGAATTGTCAAAATCGCCAGAAGATTTTATAGTTTTCCTGTCTTTCCATTCCAATATTCGGGACAGATACTGTGTCCCCAAGTACAGTAAAAACTTTAGAACTCAGCTCATTCTCCGCTATGCTTTTGTGGGTAGAATTGTCTGAAGATGCAGCACTGATTTTAGTGTACTGAAGAAGATGATGAAGACGGATATCCCAAATATAAAATCCAAGAAGAAGTTGTTGATACAGCCAGTTCAAGCTAAGGATCTCGTGAGCACAAGCCTCAGGGTTAGCAATGTGGTCAAATGAATTCAGAGAAACCTTGCATATAAGGATATGTTAACAACTTAACACATCAAAAATAATTCCCAACCCTTTGGCCAGGAGAAGAATTACTGGGAGAAAAAAATAGGCTTACCACAAATTCGTCTTCTCTTGCGCAAGCATACCACTGACTTCCAAAAATAATCCCTCATATGCTGAACGGTTCCGGCTTCCCCCATGGCTTCACTAGAGTATCTTGATTTCAAGCCTTGTATTATGTTTTCAATTTCAGAAAGAGTAGCTTCCATTTAGAAGGACCTTCAATAAAAGAAGCATGTTAAGATGCAAGAATGATGGAGCTAAAGGAAAATGTACAGCTGCAGCAAAAATATTTGTAGACACGCACATTCTTAACTTCAACATCAAGCCACTCTTTTCTGTTCGGTTATGAAACTGCAAGCCATTGGTGGCTTAAAAGCAGAATATATTTCAACAGACGAGTATCTGAACATAGCAACTTTAGATCCCAATCTGCATGTCATGAGATGAGTAATATTTTTTAGTGATATAAAGTTGAAAAAAAATTATATACGTAAGAACATTTTGCTGTCATTTTACCCAAAGAAACGTAAGCAGTCCCTATGCAGCAAATGCCCACATGTTGATAGCTTCTTAGCAGAAGAATGCGTCGAGAAACTGAGTTCCAGGAACTTCCCAAACGAGAGATTACGTGCAGAGGAAGATATTATAACCCTATCTGTGGGCTTACCACTACATCTCAAGCACCTGGTCCACATCCAAATTCTTCCTTGAGCCTGACCAGAAAGTGCTGCTTCAACGGAAGGCTTTTCACAAGAACAGTGAGAGTACCATCATGGTGGGTGTAAGAGTACATGTGAGCTTCTGGAGGCTCACCACATGATAAGCAACTGTGTTTCTGCAAGTAAAGTATTTGTCACTTAAGAATAATGAAAGCCAATGAATGATTTGTTATTTTAACAAAAATAATTAAGATGTATTACCTCACTAAGTAGAGTATCTTGCAATATATCCCCAGAGATGTGTCAAAATACCCATAGTAAGTTATCCTGGAAAGATGACTCTGCTCACAAACTGCTTTATTCCTGATGTGTTGGCTGGACATCGAAATTAATATGGTCTGTGGATTTAAAGAAGTCCTAGTCTCCACATGAGTTTCATCATCCAAAATTTCTTGACATTTTTGCCAGATGCTTCTTTCTTCTGCATACTTACTTTTTCTGAAGTAGCAGTAAAGGTTGACCCATCAAACTCATCACATGAGGTTGATTCAACAGAGTTGGAACCTAATGTGTCACCAATATTTGTCGAGGGATCTAGATCAGGCAGCGACGAATTAGATAAAATGCCTTGGCTGTCAGGATCTTGGAACTCTTAATTTCAGAATCATGAAGATGCTGCGGCGTGGAATTTTTAGGGTCAGCCAACTCTTCCCTATTAGCAGCATACTGCTCATCAGAATTGCTAGAAGGAAAAAGCAATTGCGGATTGGTTTTTAAACAGTCCTCTTTCTGCGTAACAACTTTTTCGGTTAAAATGATCCTTGATCAGCAAAGAATGACGTTTCAAGGATCAAATGGTAAGCTGCAAAGACAGTGAAATGAAGGACCGCTTAATCTTCTTCAGGATTTCACTTGTTGACCCTTTTAGCAATATCTACAAAACAATTTAAAGGAATCAGAAATAGCAAAGAAAAATCATACTAGGTAGGATACTGAACATAAATGGTTATGTTAGCACAACCAAGGTGTAACAATGTGCATGTTGTGCACTTGTGTTATATATAAAGTTCACTAAGCATAAATAACCCTTGCTTATGCATTCCAAACTTCTAACTCAATAATACATATAAAAACAGAATAATGGTGTTACCAGCAGCATCATGAGTAATCAGAAAATTGTTTGACTATCATAAACATAATCAGGCAAACTAGGAATTGGATTATGTACCCTGGCAGTGAAATTATCTAATCAGATTCGATGTATTTAATATTTACTAACAAGCACGGAAGCATTTTTGTGTCAAAAAGAGCATAACAGAAAAAAATTATAAAGAGAGAAGTCTGACCAATCAATCTAGCAGAAATTCAAACAATACACTAAATGCAGAAAAAAAAAAATGAGAAGAAAACATACTGTGCATCCCTGAGGTTTTGGAAAACCCTCTAGAAATAAATATGTTTTGGATGACCTTCTTCCGTCTTCTACAGTTAGGTTATGCTCCTCAACAAACTTTTCGAAATGGATAGATTCACACTGCTTCTGCTTAATAAGGTCGGTTTTTGTATGAACATCCTGCAACGAGATAATTGGAGAACCAGTGCAACGAGCAATTCTTTCCAGCCGATGGATATTCATGTCACTAACCAAGGTAACTCCCTGTTTCTGAACATACTCATTTACATTTCGTGAAACTGCTTTCTCCACTAATATAACATCAGGCTGGCACTTGCTTATCACGTCACTGAGAGTTTTCTCCAACTGCTCGCTTTCCTGGTCAATCGTGACAAACAGAAATATTGTAAATCTTCAATATCATCAAATATTGTTACTGGAACACAAATAAATTTGAGTACGAGCATGCAGGCTCACCTGTTTCATTGAATTCATTGACGATAGCCCTGTGGAAAAGTTACCAATGGCACCTGAAGAATTAACAGTTTAGGATGTTTAATGTTGGCTCTCATCTGCTTATGTGCAGCGCTCTTCTTAAAAACAAGACCGTTGATCACTTCACTATCAAAGAAAGAGAGTGAGTACAACGAGTTGGGCATAATAAGGCAATAGAATGAGCAGTACAATGAGGAAGGTTAGCACATTACCTCTGCTGGCAAGATCCTGAAGCTATGCATTTCACTTTTGCATACAACCCTGGATCCATTGCATTTCCCACATTGTCATCAGGCTTGATGAGTAAGGCAGCGTGCCATGATAAAGAAGCAACAATATCAAGCCAGATATTATCGGTTCCTCCATCAGACAAAGAGAACCCTTCAGCAGCCAAGAAACGACTAACAAGGATCTTGAATTGCCCATTCATAACTTCTGACATTGCTTTCTGCAATTGGTCTTCACGGTTTTTCTTGCTTCTCTCCTCAAAGCTATGATTCAAACTTGACTTACCCCACTTAGTATCATTGTCGTCACTATCATCCTCATGATTAGTGAGAGTATCAATATCATCTTCCTTATTTGCTGGTTCTGGTGGTAACCAAATGAGAGGGTCTGCATCAAAACTGGGCGACACCAGTGGATAAAGGTAGTCGACTCCACTCTCAAATTCGGCATTGATTTCATGCCTGCCTCGCTATTCAATAAATTGTTATAAACAATAGTGTTTTCCTTGGCTCTGTCATGTTGATCCATAAATTGCTCATTCAACGGAATTATTTCACCTCCTGGCATGGGAAGGCTAGTAACCTCTTCAACGTATGTCGTACTGGATTGCTTAAGATCATTATCTTCCAATGATACACCAAGTTGCATTCCTGTAAGTTGGTCACTGGACAGAACATCAGGCTCGGAAGATACATTTGTGTCCACGATAACATTAGAGTCATCAAAATTCTCCTTGGTAGCGCCTTGATCAGTGTCCAGCTGCAGTTGATCAAATAAAATACTTTGGTCTGTGGAAATGGGAATATCAGCAACATCGTTGAACACAGCAGTATGATTGAGTTGGAATTCTTTCTCTTTTACTAGATTCCCTTTTCCTTGCTCCATAAACTCATCACTGACAAAGATATCAGGATGAAGTTGACCGGTATCTAGGAGCTCGGTTTCCTCTTCAGAGTCAGTATCCACGCGGGAGTGATCTTAGAGAAATACAAAACATAGATGAAATTAGTCTTAATAAAGAAAACAATCATAATGATACAAGTGGTAGTATTTCAGCTATAAGAGAATAGTGCACAAAAACTTACCAAATTTTGAGAAGCAACTGACAAAGCTGGAGAAAGAACTTTCTCGACTAAAACGAGGAGTGCCATAAGGAGTGGCGCAAGGGCTTGCTTGCATGCTCATCCGTCCCATCTCACCTTTTACGACTGATGGTTTATTACCATGAGCACAGTTCTCCCAGCTAGAATCACTACAGGTAGGGACGTCATGGATCCCATCCATGTTTGCCTCTTCTGATTCAACTGCGTGACACATTTTACTCATGACACAGATTTACCAGATCACTGAGAGAAAATTATGATCACCTGCAAACAAAAGAACCCTGAATCATCTTGACTGCTAGACTCAAAACTGAAGGGACTAGTCATCAAATATTCATCACGACAACATAAGTATATTACAAAGGCTCAGGTCAGGGCAACAAGAATCTCCAGTTAATCTTGTTGAGATTTTCCAGTTGTTAATTGATTTATAACTTCATGCTGTTAAGTTTAAATGGTGTACACTGAATCAGGTACTCCGCTAAATAATACTACTAGGAACATGAGCAACTAAACTAGGGAGTTGCCCTGGAAAGTTGGCCGAGGACACAGCTAGAAGTACAGAGGAAGTGCGCACAAATGAACAGAAATAACAAGCAGGTGAATGCTAGAAAATCACAGCCACTAAGCTCATAACACCCGTTCATCTAACAGTTACACATAAATAAAATTCTAAATGGCATATGGGTAAAATGAGGCACTCCACTAAATAATACTGTACTACTAGGAAGATGATCAACTAAAACTGAAAGGCTACAGAAACAGGTGTTCACTGAACGAAACAGATTATGCCAGCACCAGACGCCTCATAATTAATACAACACAGAGCACCAGGTCCACGTCTCCAAAGTCCAAACAAGTATGATATTCTCAAACACGTATAATATTGTTCAAACGACAACTTCACCGACGCATCCAACTTCCCCTCCCGGCACATTACAGGCAACTATACTCACAAACAAAGCCGGCGGCGGCAGGCAGCAGCGCCCGACGACTGCGGATGAGGCGGGGGCAGAGTATGCGACGGCAGAGCAGGACGAAGGTGGCAGGTGTCGAGGCGGAGCCCGACGATGGGAGAGCACGCCGCAGAGCACGCAAGGACGGCTACGGCGGCAACTCGCGAACAGAGACACAAAAGACAAACAAAATGACCCCTCGCGATCGCCGAAGAGCTCCTCGCAGAAATCGGCAGGCCCGCGATTGCTTCGCGTCTTCAAATAGGCACCCGAAAAATAAAAACCCACCCGATCATCATGGAAAGGGCAAGGTATCAGAAAGCTTACGTGCGCGCGCGGAGAAGGCATCCTGGTCGGTCGGAAATCCACCCGCGAATCCGTCAGACACGCGCGCGCACAAAAACCCGCAGAAGCGCGCGCGCGGCGCCGCCAACCGGCGAGCGGGCGGAGGTCGGCGACGGAAGGGGCCGCCGCGGAATCTTTCGGACCCTCGATCGATCTGGGGATTATTACGAATGATCTGGGGACTATGGCGAATGATTCGGAACGGGAGGAGGGATTGGGGAAGGAAACGAACAGAGAGGAGAAGAGGTGGGATCGGGTGAGCTGTGCCCGTATATATACGCGTACGTACATAATGCGTCGGAGGTGTTAATGCTCGGGTGACATGGCGTCGTCCGCACGGGGTCGCGAAATGGTCCCGCCGCGTATGAACTGGATCGATCAAAGATTACTTGCAGGCGCACGAAAGAGCGTATTTTGGGGGCGTGTCATGCGTCTCCTCTGCTCGCCGCCATTAATATTTCTCCTAGCCGTGTGATTTGGAGCTCCAGTTTGAATTAGACCCCACGGAAGCCTGTTCGTTCAAGTTACCGGCGACACATTTGGCAGCAATTTGGTGGTTTCATGTACCTTTCGTGGATGCCTAATGCGATGTATTATCGGTTTTGATTATTATCTTTAGATAGATGGTATAGGTGGATTTGGCTCCTTTCTTTATTTATCACATTGTGAATTAGTCTCCTTATTATAAAGAACGGGTCTTTGATAGACAAAGGTTTCTAGCACTAGGATGTAGCTATTTCCCTAAGATATGTAATAATTTATTTATTTTCTTGAACGGGCACTAATTTTATATCCAAGAAACTGACAATACATATTATCGTGTTCAAGATTTCCACATTGTCTGCAGCCAGGTGCAAGAAACCAACAATGCATACTATGGTTTTAAAATGCTGGCGTGCGATTATTACATGTAGTCACACTTGCCTCTACGTCCATTACCATCCCTTCTCATCTCCTGCTCTCATCGTGTGTATTTTGTATGGCATTTTATATGGGGATGTACTTCCTCATGTCATCCATGACATTGGTTTTCCAGCAAATGTTTGTCAAGAAGTGCTACAATGAAAGCTTGGGGGATGATGGCTTGTTGTCGTGACATGGAGACATTTTTGTAAGTAATGCGTTAGGGAAAGCCCCTACAGCGTTTTTTTAGTAATAAGAACCCAAATTTGTGCCCGTGAGGATTTGAACTTGGGTGGATAGGTTGTACATGCACTTCACTAACCAAGTGAGTTGGGCTCACTCCTTTTTTATTTTATGGGAGGCGTGTCATGAATATGCATGGAAAAAATAGTGGTGGAGCTTGAGGATGCTCGTACAATAGGCCAAAAGGATATGAATGAGCGATAAGTATAGCCAATTTTAAGTATTGTATCTTCATCATGTAATTTAGTGTTACGTATGTAGTAGTATTATGAAAAATGTTCTTTGAACTAGGGGCGGGACTACTTTGACATCGAGTGCTATATCGCTAGCATAACACATCAATTCAAATGGCAATTTCCAGCCTGGTGGTTGCACTATTGGTAAAGTGACTAAAGCTTCCTTAATCTGACTAAAGGTTGCCATGCAATTTCCATATAAATTTTGAGGCACATCACAATTCAGCAAAATTATTAGTGGCTTTGCAATTTTTGAAAATTCTTATATGTACCTTCAATTTGTCTGACACTTCACGCACGTATGTACGTAGGGTCTAATTCAATTTGTGTTATGATCCACCCTTTTATTGAAGTAAGTGAGAGCTTTATTTCTTCTTTCCAAACTATAAGGTTTGAACTTGTCCTCGAGCAGATTCAGTTCATTTTATCTCTTGAAATTCGATAGAAATAGATGTCTCAGCTGTCAAATCCTTATAACAACTCGATTTTATTGATTCACTATTCATTTGTCCTTTAACCAAATTAATTAGTTGGTGCATAATTCAAGAAAGTATGTTCACGTTTTCATATCTATCACAAAAGGAGTGAAGAAGATTGTCATAATGGTGTTTCGGGAATACTTTAGGTGTCACAGTCTCAAAGATGTTGATATTGAAGAAATTCCCACAAGACTTTGGTGTAGCGAATAATGTTGTTCGATAAAATGAAATAAGCAACTAAAATTAAGTAAAAACAGAACACGCATGATCAAAACAGGTTTTCCTTTAGTGAAAATATTAGGCACAAGAAAGATCGGGTTCATGGTAATCGGTAGAAATGTGCATTGGTAGTAGTTAATGTGACTACTCTTCATCCTAAAAACTTGGTAGGCAGGTCACATTTAAGTACTGGAACTCCTTAGTGGGACTTTCTCAACTCTATTTGACCCCTTTTGTTACCATTACTCGATGGTCATCGCGGTAATTAGGATTGGTATATAAAACTTACACTTTAGGTGTCATGGATTCTCATGTCATCATATCATCGCAGCTCATAGTTTTTTGTAGGGATGTGATAGCTTATAGTTTTTTTAGGGATGTGATAGCTCATAGTTCACACCATCATCTGTCACATAAAGTTCACAAATTTACCAAAAATGTGTCCTTACCCACACAGGTCAATAGATTATATTGTATGTCCGCTTACATTAGATAACATGCCAACCACTCAATCACTAATCCAAGTAATCAAGTATGTATCAAATAAGTATTATCAATTTTACATCAAATGAATCCCTACATACTGATAGGCACAAACCCGTTCAAGGTGTTCACGCCCGAGGGTGGCCCGTTCTTCACGTCGTAGGATCAAATCGGGGAGGATAACTAGCTGCAAGCAGCCAGGATAACTAGCTTTATACCTGCCGAGGTTGGATGTGACCCGTACGTTGGGGACGGCTGACCGAAGCTAAAAGAACTCCAACCCGCTGCCAGAACAATCGCAGAACCACAAACCGGGACTAACCCACACAAGATGGCTGGAACCATAGAGCACGAATTAGCGGGAACCAGATGCTCCTTCTCGCGAATCCGAATGAACTCACAAGAGCAAAGGTAGCAAGGATCTCTTGGATCTCTCTAGCAGTCTGGCTGCAATAGGATATAGCTGAATGGTTTGACAAAAGGCCCTAAAAGGATGGGGAAATGGGTTTTACAGCAGGGACAACCCCCCTTAGCTAGGTGGGAAAATGATTCAAAATTGACAACATTTTCGTGGCTTCCTTGGGAGTGCAAGTGGTCAACTTGGGAGTTATTGGAGAGCTCCTCGGAAAATCGCGAAGCATTTATCAGGCTGAACACCTTTCACCAAAACTGACTTTTTTGAGCTACACAACTCCAAATGATGTGAGGTTTCTTGGGTTGGAAAGTAAACTTCAAGGAGCTTATGATGGTATACCCCAAAGGCCCCATCTCTGATCCATGTGGGTGTGGCATATCAAAAGATTAGAGAAAAATATCTGGCAGAAACAGATTCACTGGAAAACTTGTTTCGATCAACATTGTTTCTTCATCTTCAACATTATTTCTTCATCTTCAACATTGTTTCTTCATGAGATCATAGGTCGTTGGATGCTTCGTTGTATGCCTAAGTTCAACCAACAACAAAGGAGATCAAAGCACATCTGTAGCATCAAGTTGATAAGATAAACTTAGGTTTTCGCGTTCACGTGATCACTTATAAGTTTAGCACACTTCTTGTTATAGGTACATTGATGGTCGGTCTTCTCATGAATTTTCTTCACAAAGTCAGCACGCTTACTCGCATCAAGATTGGTTCACTCCTGCAATGGCAAGTATAAAGTTAGTTATCCCGACTGCTTACAGCTAGTTATCCTCCCCGATTCAATCCTACGACGTGAAGATCGGGCCACCCTCGGGCGTGAATCTTTCAACGGGTTTGTGCCTTATCACATTCTCATGTCGGGGCTAACTACTCGTGCACGAGAGGGGGGACGTTAATGAGATCAGAGTCAGACAAAAGGGAAATGATCTCAATATAATGGTAAATCGCCACAATACGATGAACGATGAGTCGGTTCTCGATTTTTGGAGTGGAGCCTGACATAGAGATTGCAAACTCTTGACTCTCAACTATGGAACTATCTCTCACGATGCCGATCAATGATAAGAAGTGATGGGTCTTCTTTGTGTTGGAGATATATGGAATGCATTTAAGTGAAGAGGTTTCTTCTACTCCAGATTTTCTCTCTATCATCTCAAATTTTTGGGTGATAGTATTGTATGATGACTTCTCCCTCTTCATGATAGTTGAGAGGTTTGAAGCAGTGGAGGCAGCTTCATACGGTACGAATGTCCGCACGGCCAGTGGCGCTCTTATGCAGTCTCTGATGTTGTAATTTTGGTTGATTTTATTGGCATATTTCTGGTCATGTGAAATGTCTATTTGTGAGTCGTGTAATTCTTCTATTTTTAAATATTAGAATTTTCTAATCACGATAAAACGATATCTTTGTTGTGCGATTTATGTGATTATGGTGATATTTTTTCATGTTGGGAATAAGTTCACATTGTTTATGTAATTACTTAGATACTTAATGTTAAAGGTAGAATAAAAGGCGTGTCGGCTGATAGGAAAAAAACACTACACGCTGCTAAAGCTAACTGTTAAAGCTTCTAGTCTGTTTAGTGAAAACCCCACAAGAGAACTACTTTCTTAGGAAAAGAAACACAAAATTTAGGTGACCATGCCTTCGACAAGTTGAGGCATTAAAATGGAAAGCAGGGTCTTTTAAGAACAAACGAAAAGCGGTTAGCAAGACGACGACGAAGCAGTATGTCACACTGGAGATTTTTGGCTCCCAAGCTAAACTGCTTGTTGACAACCGATTTTGGCTTAGAGAAAAACATGTTCAAAATAACAGGATGAAACAGAAGCTAACTAGTACATGTACTAGTCAAGTTCAGGATTTCGGCCAAATCGGAACGAAACAGAGCCCAACTAGTACATGTACTAGTAAGGTTCGGAATTTCAGCCAAAACTAGAATATAAAACAGACATGTACTAGTCGTGTTCTGTAAACGGCCACAACTTGATATAACTCTTGTTTGTTAACTAGACCGAACGACCATTAAGGAAGGTTCGGATGCAAAAATGAATAAAACAAGAGTTCTTCGTTTTTCTGAGACGAACAACTTTGCTGTTTACGGTTTTTTGATATAAGGTCGTTTAATAGCTTAAATCTGGCAATTAGGAACGAATCGAATTTATATGATTCAGATCAAATCCGAACAGTTTTAGATCCGAGCCCATATAAGCGCTCCAGATGGAGTCGGATGAAAAAACACATTAAATGAAAGTTATTCGTTTTTTCATGGCGAACAACTTTGTCTTCTACGGTATTTCGATCCGGAGTCGTTTACTACCTCAAAAGACCCGCAAGGTGCAGACCAAATGGTTTTGGAAGGTTCGGGTCAGACCATCCGACCCAGATTAGGGTTTTGGACGTGAATCCAGACCTTTTCCTTGCACGGGAAGTCCAGCCGCCTCTTATATACATGAGGGGTGACGGCCGATTGAACCAACACCAATCGAACAAACACATCTACTACTTTTTCGTGTTCATCTACTTTTATCTCTCTACCCTTGTATCTTTTCTTCTCGTTCTTCGCCGTTCTTCAAGATCGGAGGCTGCAAATCCACGAGGTTCTAGGGGCGGTCAGGCCGACCTAGGGCAGCCCAGATGCATGTAAAATGCATACATGAACTTTGCACTTTATTCACTCATATTCTAATCATATTTGCATCATATAAGGGTTATACCACTGTTATTTAATGATTTTAGGAAATAAAATAATTGTTTCCTATTTTTATGGAATTAACCCTGCGCAGGCAGAAAACCCTATTTCTTTCCTTTTATGTTTCAGGGACCCAAACGTCGTCATAAAATTCTGGAAAAATACAGAGGTCATTATTTTGGAAGGAAGAAGACGTAGGAGCGAAGGAATCAAGCAAACGTAGCCCGCAAGGCAAAAAAGGGGGTGGCCCACGCGACCAGGTACTGTGCCCGCGTGGGACCCAACCGTTTGGGCCTCGTGGCTCCGCAGCCGTCGATCCTTTCTCCACCTCCTTCGTTTTGACCTAAAAACGCCTATAAAAAAGGTCCCATGACGTTTCGGGAAAGGGGCGCCGCACAAACACAGAAACACCAAACGGAGATCAGGAGCTGCAGATTGGAGGGGGAAAACTCCGGCGGGGCGCTGCCGGGGTGGTCTCCACCTTCTCCAACGACTTCTCCACCGTCTCCATGATGAAGGGGGAGTAGTCCACCCCCTGGACTTGGGTTTGTGGTGGTAACTTATGTATCTCTCCTCTCTTTGAGCTTCACTAATTAGTACCGTATGAGCTGCTGAACATGATTACGGTCATCTATGTAATTCATATGGTGGATATTGTGGTATGAGATATTTGTTATGCATTTACTGTTGTGTTGGAACTTTTATGATTGTCCTACTTTGGAGATATTCTATGATGCATGTGATGGTTTGATTTATGCATAATGCCTTGTTTATCTTGTCATGAGGTGATTGACACCACCAAGTGTGGATAGATGAGAGAGATGTGGTCATGCACAAGAATTATGAATCATTGCACTAGTGTTTAGAATATTGTCCATTATGAAGTATGATGTATGTAGGTACGGGATGGCCGATGTGACACGGCATATGTATTGAGTGACACGAAATACAGCCCAACATCCTTTATCTGGGGGTAAAAAGGAAGAGTATGATGTGGGAGTGACAACAACCACGCTAGCCTTACGAGGGTGACGTAGCAACACAAATGAGTACTTCTTTCAACTATGTGTTTTAGGACATATAGCCGTTATAAAAGCTACCATTAAAACATGACAATTATGTGTACTTTATCTATAACATGATAATCACCATAGATGAGAGAGAGGATTAAGTGAACCCATGAACCCATGTCCATTGTTCCTATAAGAGAAAACCTTTGTCTTGTCCTCTTGCATTGAAGAGGATTGGGACACTTTTACATTCTTGTTGTTACATTAAACTTCCATCCAAAATCAACCACTTGTTCTTTAAACTTGTTTAGTGCATAATCAACTAAAACTTGTGACACTTTAGTTGTAGGGAATAGATAACTTTTCCTTCTTGCTCCTGCGGATCGATACCTTACTTCCACATTGAGAGGTGCTACAGTGATCCCCTGCTCTTGGGGGTTATCAAGTACTTTTCTGGCGCCGTTGCCGGGGAGCGTAGCGCTTAAGTTTCTATTCTTGTGTGCACTAGATAAGCTTGGGGAGGCTCTTTAACTTGTTTTATATCTTGCAATCGTCTAAGCTTGGGGAGGTTCCTTTAAACTTGTCTGGGTGTAAGTTCTTCATTACTTTTGCTATGGGTTTTCTGTTTGATTATACACCTGAGGAACTTGCAACATTTACACTTGAGGAACTTGAAATATTACAAGAAGCTGATGATTTCTTTTCTCGAGCAGATGCTATTAAACGTAAAAAGTTAACTCTTGCTGCCATGGAAAGAACTAATATTTTGCAGGAAGAAGAGGACAAAAACCTAAGCTTGGGGATGCCCATGCAATCTCAAGAAGATGCTGAAAAAGAACAACTGGAGAATGAAGAGTTGGATCTCCCAACTTCACCATCAACATATGATAGTAACACTCAAACTCAAAAACCTTTTGCTAGTAAACTTATTGATAATAATGAGGAGTGTTGCTTAAATGTGCTATATGATAATGCTTTAGATGATGGTCCTATGCTTATTGATAATCCTACATGTTTGAAGTTACTATATTATGTGAGGATAAAAATGATATACTTGCTGTCATGATAGTACTCTTACTCATGAGAGTCCTGCTATGTTCTTGAATTCTCCTAACTACACCATAGAGGAGAAAATTGCTTATGTTGAGAAATACTTATGTGGTTTGCAATTATCTTTAGTTCCAAATCTTTGTTGCAACCATGATATTAAACTTGATATTGATCTTAACAACTATTTTGAAAGAGGGAAGCATGCTAATGAATTCCAAAATAAATTTAATGATCCTCTTTATGTTCCCAAATTATCTAAGTTGGAAGATTCTATTGGTTATATGGTTGAATACACTTCTACTACTTGCAACTATTATGAAGAGGAGGTGATAAGAACCCTCTTTATGCTACTAATAATTATGGGCTGCAAGTAACTATGCATTGGAAAACTTCTATTCATTGTGATTCATTCATATACAAAATGCCAATGCATAGAAAGAAAGTTAGACTTCGTTGTTATTACTTTTGTGTTCTATTTTTCTCTCAACCAGGTTTCAACTTGACTATTATTTTGATCGGTTTGAGAGCAACATGGGACCCTGGTATTATGCATGGAACACTTCCCAAGAAAGAGGGGAACATCAAAGTTCAAGCTCCCTCATGAGCTTCATCTTCAATAAACAAAAGTAAGAAGCCTAGCTATATGGCTATAAAGAAAGCGCTTTGCGGGAGGCAACCCGGTTATTTTTGTGTGTGATTTTTTTTGTGTCCTCTTGCTGTAACAAGAGACTTTGTGTCTAGTTTAGTTTCTGGAGTTTTAAATAAAGTGCCAAGTTTTACCCATTTTGGTCTTGAAAAGTTGCTTATAGCGTTCGGAGATTTTATTCCTGCACGAATCAGTGCACGGTATGATTTTTAATTCTTATTCGTAACTCCGAATGAGCTCATATTTGAACTGTAGTTGCAACTTTTCATCCTCTGTATGCATGAATTGTTTGGAATTTTTCGAGAAAGTTTGGTAGGGTAGAAAAATACGTTTTGCTGCTGCTGTTTTTTGGACAGATTCTGTCCCATTTTGTTTGATGCATGCTTTGAGCTTTTAAGTTGAATCTTTTTGATCCAATTGAGTTTATGAGTAGGCATACAACATTATACACTTTCTGGACATCTCATATGAATTTTTGTTCAAGGATTATATGCAGCAAGAAACATATTTGTTTATCACTATTAATGCACCCCACAGAAAAGAAATGGGAGAAACGGTGTTTTGAAGTTTTTTCACAGGGATTGGAGGAGATGCACCAAGAGCTATCCAAGGATGGTGAAGACCATAAGCTTGGGGATGTGAAGACAACCCCACTGGACCTACACACTCTCGGTTTGCACACGTCCAACTTCTGTTTTTCGATCGAAACACTTTATCGCATAAACTTGGAGCGTCTTTTTGTTTGTTTTGGTTTGATTCTTTGAGAGACCACCACACTATCATTTATATATGGGAGAGCTACTGGAAATATGGGTTGAAATATGTTGGATGCTTTTATAAGATTGGGAAAAGGGATGTTTGAGTTGATTTTTAATGATACATATAGTTGCATGATTCATGAGCTTGTTTATGAGTAATAGTTTGCAAATCTTTTTGAAGAGCTATCACTTATTCATGTTTTGGTGCTGATTGTTATTTTACTTGGTTTAACATGGATTAGTTAGTTCTATGGACACTCATGCATGCATCTAGATGGTCAACTTTCTCCCTTTTGCTAGCCCAAACATTCCAACAAGTCAAAACTTGTTTCCAACACCTTCAACCAAAGTTATTCCAGTGAGTCCACCATATCTACCTACTAGCTATATGCTATTCCGAGTATGTTCATCATGATATTTGTGTTATCTATACCTCTGAATGAAAATGATTATGTTATTGATTGCCATGGGAAAAGTTGGTTATATAGCTCTCACGAACTTGATGCACATTTTACTATCATTGCAATAAATAAAACATGACCCATTGTGATTAAGATTATGATGCTAGTGGCTTGATAAATGTTCGAGGTTGGGAGTTAGCCCATATGTGCTGTCACATGCAAAGCTTTCAACATCATTTAGTTGATATCATGTACTTTTGTTTATGGATGCCTATCATGGTGAAATGAGGTGGAAATGAAGTAGTTTAAATGAGTTTGTATAAATGGTTAGAGAGACGCCTGGGCCGCTAATCTAAGCCATGCATCATTCATGGTGGAAATTTACTTACATGCTATGGTGAACCGTCTGTGATACACCTTATAATAAATAGCTATTCCAATGGTAAATAAAAAGGGTGTTGAGGTTGTTCATCTTGTTTGTTTGTCTTGTCATTTTGATATGGGCTTGTTCCATATCCTGGGACAAGAGGTACCCCAGTTGACGCTCTTGATGATACTATTATTACTTACAATGATATATAACTTGAACTTGCTTTGTTTCCTAAGTTGAGTAATCATGGTGTAGGTACTTGTATTCAAGGGGCATGAGACACCTAACCTTTACTTTGTCAAGCACACTACTCATATTTGCTCTCACATTAAACTATAATCATTCAAGATGCTATGATAGGGGAATGAGAGCTTGACACCAAGTATTACCACATTGCAATCATTAACTTAAGTAGAGAGTTTGGAGGTTAGATGAAACTTATGCATGCTTTACCTCTACTCACTTATTCATCTTTCCAAAGTGTCCACCAAACATATTCAGATTTTCATCATCACTCTATGGACCACATGTATGCAAAAGTAAGAATGTCCATATTACTTGCTACTATGTTACACTTTGTGAACTATCAATGAACATCCTTATCTTGAATACTTGATATCACTTCATAAACTATTTTGCATATTGCTACTCCTTTGAAGAATGAATCATTTGACTTTATGTAGCAATTGTAATCATCTTTGATATCCATTGTTAGTATTAAATTGCAAAGTCCATGTTAGTTTTATCACCTTCATACTCGAGGTCGAGCATGGGTTAAGCTTGGGGATGTTGATGCATGTAAAATGCATACATGAACTTTGCACTTTATTCACTCATATTCTAATCATATTTGCATCATATAAGGGTTATACCACTGTTATTTAATGATTTTAGGAAATAAAATAATTGTTTCCTATTTTTATGGAATTAACCTGCGCAGGCAGAAAACCCTATTTCTTTCCTTTTATGTTTCAGGGACCCAAACGTCGTCATAAAATTCTGGAAAATACAGAGGTCATTATTTTGGAAGGAAGAAGACGTAGGAGCGAAGGAATCAAGCAAACGGAGCCCGCAAGGCAAAAAGGGGTGGCCCACGCGGCCAGGTACTGTGCCCGTGGGACCCACCCGTTTGGGCCTCGTGGCTCCGCAGCCGTCGATCTTTTCTCCACCGCCTTCGTTTTGACCTAAAACGCCTATAAAAAAGGTCCCATGACGTTTCGCGAAAGGGGCGCCGCACAAACACAGAAACACCGAAACGGAGATCAGGAGCTGCAGATTGGAGGGGGAAAACTCGGCGGGGTGCTGCCGGGGTGGTCTCCACCTTCTCCAACGACTTCTCCAACGTCTCCATGATGAAGGGGGAGTAGTCCACCCCCTGGACCTTGGGTTTGTGGTGGTAACTTGATCTAATATCTCTATGTATGATCATTGTCGGAGTCCATATGATGTGCCTTGCATAAGTATGGATCTATCTATGTAATTCTATGGTGGATATTGTGGTATGAGATGATTTGTTATACATTTACCGTTGTGTTGGAGCTTTTATGATTTGTCATACTTTGGAGATATTCTATGATGCATGTGATGGTTTGATTTATGCATAATGCCTTGTTTATCCTTGTCATGAGGTGATTGACACCACCAAGTGTGGATAGATGAGAGAGATGTAGTCATGCACACGAATTATGAATCATTGCACTAGTGTTTAGAATATTGTCCATTATGAAGAATGATGTATGTAGGTACGGGATGGCCGATGTGACACGGCATATGTATTGAGTGACATGCGAAATACAGCCCAACATCTTTTATCTGGGGTAAAAAGGAAGAGTATGATGTGGGAGTGACAACAACCACGCTAGCCTTACGAGGGTGACGTAGCAACACAAATGAGTACTTCTTTCAACTATGTGTTTTAGGACATATAGCCGTCATAAAAGCTACCATTAAAACATGACAATTGTGTGTACTTTATCTATAACATGATAATCACCATAGATGAGAGAGAGGATTAAGTGAACCCATGAACCCATGTCCATTGTTCCTATAAGAGAAAACCTTCGTCTTGTCCTCTTGCATTGAAGAGGATTGGGACACTTTCACATTCTTGTTTTGTTACGTTAAACTTCCATCCGTTAAATCAACCATCTTGTTCTTTAAACTTGTTTAGTGCATAATCAACTAAAACTTGTGACACTTTAGTTGTAGGGAATAGATAACTTTTCCTTCTTGCTCCTGCGGATCGATACCTTACTTCCACATTGAGAGGTGCTACAGTGATCCCCTGCTCTTGGGGGTTATCAAGCCCATAGCCGCCGCGAGCCCTGACGGGGTCCCTCCCGGGCGAGTGGGGTTTCGGGTCTACAAAAGCGTCCGTCGGATTGTCTTGCGTATCGCGCTTCCGGAGAGCCTCACGCAGAGTGAGTTGCGGAGCATCTCCCTCGATGCCGCGGGTACACGTGACGTGTACATGTATCAACACTGCTCCCTCCAATTTAAAAATTGTAAAATCATATTTATTAATTTCAAAAAAATCTGAAAATAAATCCGGATGTAGCTAATAGTATATCCCACAAACGTGCAAAATATCAACTGCGAATACTTTATATTCTGATCTACACAAAAATGACAAAAGTGTGGATCTAATAATGCATATTTTCAAATCTCTAAATTTTATAGATTTTTTTACTTTTGTGCAACACGTAATATGAAGTATTTGAAATTGAAATTTTACATGTTTGTGGGATACATTATTGGCTACACCCGTATTTATTTTTATAATTTTTAAACTTACAAATTTTATTTTCAAAACCTTTTTAACGAATGGAACACTAGAGCTCGAGAGCAACGGTATGTCCCCAGTTCATACAGACAACCTGCTGTTGGGCCTACATTAAGCGCGTCGAGTTAGCGCCATCAGCCATCGTACAGAACGCGGCGCCGCTTTCCAGCGAGATACAACACGCTGTCTCGACGCGGGCTCGGCGCGTGTGGTACGACGACGGTGGCCAAAGCCTCAGACGGGACGAGACGGCTAGGTTTTTTTTAGATAAAAGGGCTATCCCCCTGCTTCATTAACGAAACATTCCGGGCAAGATCCAGTTTTTCTAGCATCTGCTGGTTACATCAAACCACCGCCTGATGCACAGCAGAAGTAAAGTTCTTCAACAACAGAAAGATAAAAAGTAGCATAGAGCATACAGCAACAAACGACCACAAGTTCAGAACACCTGAAACTACGACCTAAACCTAAGAGAAGGAGAGCCCAGGTGCAATCGTTCCTGATGAAGGTCAACCACTGTCGATTCTTCGACATGTTGGATTCCACCCACGCGCTCGATTGAAGACGTCTCTTGTCACCATCTTCATCACCTCAATTCCTCGCTGAAGAGCTCTTGCCGCCTTTGGTTTCTGCAATTCAGACCAGTCAGCAACCAATTGACATATGTGATAGATAATGTCACATGGGTTAGATGGCATAACATGATCGAAACATGCCCTGTTTCTTGTTTTCCACGAGACCCAGAACATGGAAGCAAGAAAGATTTTCATTGCCACTTTCTCATATCCTTCAAATTTATTGACCCAATCCCCCAGTTCATCAATCGAAAGCGGTTGATTAGGGAATTAGAAGCACACTGTAAAATCCCCCAAATAAATCTAGCAACCAGACAGCCGAGAAACAGATGATCAATGCTTTCATCCGCAGCGTAAAACATGCAGTGACCATCTCCTTCCCAACCTTTCTTTTTTAGATTGTCTTTCGTTAAAGTTCTTTTCCACATTACCAGCCATAATTGTTTTTTTGATTTTCGCTGGAATTTTCATACACCACAAGTATTTGAAGTTCTTAGCAGGCGCTCTTGTCTGCAAGGCATTATATAAGGATTTGACAGTAAATCCTTTTTGACCAAGCTTCCAAAAGACCTTGTCTTCATTATCATTGAGTTGAATACTCTCTATAATGTCACACAATGCTTTCCATTGTGTTCTAATTCTCCCCACAAAGATCTCCTAAAAACCAAGCAGGTTCCCTTCTATCCTATAACTCTATCAACATTAATATTTTTATTAAAAGATAGATCATAGAGTCTCGGGAAAGCATCCATCAAAGGAGTGCCATTGTACCACGTATCTTCCCAAAAGCGAGTGGATCTACCAGAGTTCACAGTTCTACCGCAGAAACTGTAGAAAATATCTTCGACTTTCATCAGCCCCGCCCAGAATTGCGAATAACCCGGTTTCTCCTTCATTTGGGTTAAGGTTTCTTTCTGAAGATATTTTTTCTTCAGTAACCTTTGCCAAATTCCATCCTCATTCTCCAGTTTCCATAACCATTTACATAGCAAACTGATATTCATTAACTTAAGATTAAGCACCCCCAGTCCACCTAAATCTTTTGGTGAACAAACAGTTTCCCAGTTCATAAGATGATATTTCCTAATCCCCCATTCCTCCTGCCATAGCAATCTACTTCTATACAGGTCAAACTTTTTCCTCACTCCAACCGAAAGATAATAGAAAGAAAGCATGTAAAAAGGTATTGTTGTGAGACAGGAATTCAGGATTATAGCTCGGGAGCCAATATCCATGAGTTTTCCTTGTACACAGGTCAACCTCTTTTACATTTTTTCTTCCACAGGGCGCCAATATTTATTAAGCAGCCTTTTTTGTCAATGGGAATTCCCAGGTATTTCAAAGGTAAAGTCCTAGAGGCGCATGAGAAAATCTCTTCGTAAATCTGAATCTGATCCACACATGCACCTAATCCGTAAACCTCACTTTTCAGAAAATTGATTTTAAGCCCTGACATTTGCTAAAAAAGACACAACATAAATTTTAAATTCCTTGCGTTTTCAAATCCCTCTTCGATCATGAAGATGGTATCATCCGCATATTGCAGGATGGCCACTTCATGCTCATTAAGATGAGGTACCAGGCCTGTGATCATGCCCGCTTCCTGAGCCAATTTTACCATCACATTTAAAGAATCGACTGTCAAATTAAAGAGAATTGGGGACAGGGGTCACCCTGCCTCACACCTCTATAAGTATTTAAAAAAACTCCTAATTGATCATTTAACTTAACATTTACTTTGCCACTAGTTATTATGCTAAAAATGAGATCATTCCACACATGAGAAAAACCTTTTTTAAGCATAATGTTATACAGGAAAGCCCAATTCACATTATCGTAAGCCTTCTCAAAGTCCACTTTGAAAAGGATCCCCGACATTTTCTTCCTTTTAACCTCATGCAGGATCTCATGTATCATCACCACACCCTCCATGATAAAACGATTTTTCATAAAGGCAGTTTGGGTCCTATCTATGAGATCATCCGCAATCGCCTCCAATCTATTATTCATACCTTTAGTGATAATTTTCAGGCTCTCATTCATCAAACAAATGGGCCTAAATTTTTGTATTATCAGCTGATGCATGTAAAATGCATACATGAACTTTACATTTTATTACTTGATATTCCAACTTATTTGCATCATATATGGGTTATATTTATGTTTTATAATGATTTTTGGGGATAATTCACAGTTTCCCCATTTATTTGGAATTAACCCTGCACTGGCAGAAAACCCTATTTTCTATATTTTGATGTTTCAGGGACCCAAACGACGTCCAAATGACCTAATATTTTACGGGCACAGTTTTTGGAAGGAACAAAGCGTAGGAACGAAGGAAGCGAACAAACGGAGACCCGAGGGCCAAGATAGGTGGGCCCACGCGGCCAGATTCCTTGGCCGTGGGACCCCCCATCCTGGGCCTCGTCGCTCCGATGCCGTCCGTTTTCGTCTCCGTGGCTTCGTCTTGACCTAAAACCGACTATAAAAATAGTCCCCCGAGGAGTTTCGCGAGGAGGCGGCGGAGAAACACAAAAACCACGAAACAGGAGACAGAAGGCTGCCGCCGGAGAAGATCGGAGGGGGGAAACGCCGCCGGAATCACCTCCGGAAGGCTCCTCCATCCCCCCTCCGGAGTCTCCATCAACACCACCGTCAAGACCAGCACCATCTCCATCACCATCTTCGTGATCCACTTCATCCCCCTCATAGTTTGAGATTGTTCGAACCCTAGCTATTGTTTAAGTGCTATTCTACCTGTGTATGATTGGCTACTTGTCATTGTTTGGGGTGAGATTATATTTTCAGATTGTGTTGTATCACTTATACCATTGAATCATATCATGTCTTTGCGTTGTGAGTAGTTCTCTCATGTTCCTGGGGGCATAGGATGGATTGGCAATGATTTATATATGACATGTGTTGGTATTTTGTCTAGTTTTATCTTTTATGTAATTCTATGATGGTGTTGTGCGAACGTCGACTGCACATCACTTCACCTATATGGGCTCATAGGAGAACACCGTAGTGTAATGGAGTGAGGGAGACTTGGGAGGACATGTAAACCTGAGACCGAGTCATGAAGTTGCATTATGAGGGTATTAGTATCGGGGACCTTAGAGTTTAAGGCTATGGTGGGACTCTGTCTTAATAACTCTTGTGCAGTCATTTACTTGGCCATAAGAACCATCATAAGGGGTTTAGTTTATTTATTTAGCTTTCCCTAATTATGGCTCCGTCCAAAGAAGATTAAAACTTGACAAAATGTTTACCTTGTTGTTCTAGAAATATTTATGCCATGAAGTCTAGGTAGCCCTTGGGAACGTTCTCCACTTATAAGAAACACACACTTGAGCTTGTCCTCTTGCTGCATAGAGGATTGGGCTTTCTCTCTTTGAGAGCTTTCACTTGTCATATTTTATTTTCAGCATTTTATTTTATTGCAAACTCTACACCAAAAACCCAAAAACACTTGCATCATTTTACTTTGTCTAGTGCATAGATAATAAGAAAGTGACACTCTTATTTGAAGGATAAACACTTATACCTTCTACTCCTCGTGGGATCGATACTATACTTACACATTGAAGATTTCAACGATCCCCTATACTTGTGGGTATCAAGACATTTTCTGGCGCCGTTGCCGGGGAGTGTAGCGCTTAAGTTTTTATTCTTGTTTGCACTAGATATTTATTTTCAGTTTTGCATATACTCTAGTTTACTTTCAGTTTTGCATTTAGTTTAGTTTTACTTTCAGTTATATATATCAAAAAAATTAGAAAATGGAAAATACCATAAAAACTCTTCCGGAGATAATGAATCTTTACTATGGATACATGAAAGCTTCTAAAATTGCTGAGGAATTTAGAGAGTCAACAGAACGGAAAATACTAAAAGATTTCATGGAAAGTTTAAATTATATTGCTGGAGAGTGGCTTTTATTCCATGATAATAAAACTTGTTGCTTTAAACATACTGATAGACACTTTGAATTTCAATGTAAGTTCCATGAAGAACGTGTCATAGCATCTTACCATACTTATGATTACACTCATTTAGGGATGGAACAAGTAGAGGAATTTGTTACTTATTATGCATCTAATGAATTGCACACCTTTGCTAATGAAAATAAAACTTGCCCTAGAGTTAAGAGATTCGAAGGAAAGGTCACTTCTATTCTTGAATATTGCATAGCCAAGTTCTCTCAAAATATTTATGTTGTTGACTATAATGAGAGGGGCAAGGTTCCCCAAGAAAGTACTGATGTTTTGCAGGAAGAAGATGATGAAAACATAAGCTTGGAAGAGGAAGAATGTGAAGAAGAGGATAAAAACCTAAGCTTGGGGATGCCCATGCAACCCCAAGAAGATGATGAAAATGATGAACAACTAGAGAATGAAGAGAGGAAACTTCCACCTTCACCACCTATGGATGAGGGTAACACTCAAATTTTGTTGATGATAAACTTTGCTTTTATGATTCTGATGATGAAGAGGAATATCAACCTATGTCTAATGAGAACATTATTGATAATAATTTTAAAAATGATGAGGAGTATGGTTTAGACATGTTTTATGATAGTACTCTAGATGATGGTCCTATTTTGCTTGATAATCCTCCATGTTTAGAACTTGTTACTAAATTATGTGGGATAAAGATGATATACTTGCTGTTTGTGACAATACTCTCACTCATGAGAGTCCTACTTTGTCTTTGAATTCTCCTGATTACACTATAGAGGAGAAAAATTATTTTGATGATACTATGTCTCCCATTTATGACGATTACAATGATGAATGTGATATTTTCAGTCCACCTACTATTGAGGATAAAGTTTATTATGATTATGATATGCCTCCTATATATGATGATTACAATGATGATTATGAATGTTTTACTCCCACTATCACTAATAAGAAGGATTTTACTT
Source organism: Poa pratensis (assembly GCA_947311845.1). Classification (NCBI taxonomy): domain Eukaryota; kingdom Viridiplantae; phylum Streptophyta; class Magnoliopsida; order Poales; family Poaceae; genus Poa; species Poa pratensis. The sequence continues at coordinate 35,343,367 of CAMZMU010000061.1, read as the reverse complement.
ATGTGGAGAGTATTAATACTTTTATGCTTGTAGATCATGAAAGACATGCTTTATGTCATAATTATATTGTTGAATTCATTCATGATGCTACTGAAAGTTATTATGAGAGGGGAAAACATGGTTCTAAACATTTCAATATTATTACGTTTCCTCTCTTTAAGTTCAAAGTCTTGAAATTGCTCTTGTTTTATCTTCCTATGCTACTTGCTTTGTGTTTCAATGATTTATTTTCTTACAAGATCCCAATGCATAGGAAGTGGGTTAGACTTAAATGTGTTTCATATTTTTCTCTTGATGCTCTCTTTTGCATTTCAATTCTTATTCCTATGTGAGCATCATTAAAACTATCATGTCTAGCTAAAAGACGTTAAAGAAAAGCGCTTGTGGGAGACAACCCATGATTTTTTATATTCAGTTTCATTTTTGGTTTTTGAGTCAAGGTGCTTGATTACTACTGTAACAACACCTTTGTATCTTATTTTTCATCTTTATGGCAAGAATAACCTCTTTTGAGAGGTAGGATTAAACAATAGTGATTTGCTGTCCAGAAAACAGATTCCTGAGCTTCACTGCGAAAAATGTATAAAATCACAGAAGAGGAATTTTGACTGATATTTTACGACAGCAATATTCAGTTATTAATACACATTTCATTAGTTCAAAGTTTTCTGATTTGAGCAACGTAAGTGCCTCTGAAAATTCACTCTTTACGGGCTGTCCAGTTTTTGACAGATTATGTCTTTATTTTGCATTACTCTCATTACTTGTGTTTTGTGTGGTTCTTTTGATCAAAGAACAATATACAACCATAGTAACAGTAATTAATGTTTAGAATCAACTCATGATATGTCTTTGCTATACCTATGTGGATTTAATTTATGGAGACACTAACCCCTCTAATCAAGTTTTATGATGAGTTTTGTGTAAAGAGAATTTTCAAGTGGAAGAGTTGAGGGTGATGAACAAGATCAAGAGGGACAAACTCAAGCTTGGGGATGTTACCCCTAGGCTCACCCTACATATATCAAATAAGTACAAGAATTCAAGCTTGGGGATGCCAAGCCACCTCACTCCAACCATCTTGATACCAAGTAAGTAAGCCTAGCTATATGGCTATAAAGAAAGCGCTTTACGGGAGGCAACCCGGTTGTTTTTGCTTTTGGTTTTCTTTGTGTCCTCTTGCTGTAACAAGAGACTTAGTTTTTAGTTTTGTTTCTGAATTTTTAATAAAGTGCCAAGTTTTACCCATTTTGGGTTGAAAAAGTTGCTTATTGTATTCGGAGATTTTATTCCAGCACGAATCTGTGCACGGTATGATTTTTCATTCCTATTCTGTAACTCCGAATGAGCTGATATTTGAACTGTAGTTGCAACTTTTCATCCTCTGTAAGCATGAATTTTTCAGAATTTTTCGACATATTTAAGTAGGGTAGAAAAATGCGTTTTGCTGCTGCTGTTTTTCTGGACAGATTCTGTCCCATTTTGTTTGATGCATTCTTTGAACTTTTAACTTGAATCTTTTTGATCCAATTGAGTTTATAAGTAGGCATACAACATTATACACTTTCTGGACATTCATATGAATTTTTGTTTAAGGATTTTATGCAGCAAGCAATTCATTTGTCTATCACTACTAATGTCACCCCACAGAAAAGAAATGGGAGAAACGGTGTTTTGAAGTTTTTTCACAGGGATTAGAGGAGATGCACCAAGAGCTATCCAAGGATGGTGAAGACCATAAGCTTGGGGATGTGAAGACAACCCCACTGGACCAACACACTCTCGGTTTGCACACGTCTAACTTCTGTTTTTCGATCAATGCACTTTATCGCATAAACTTGGAGCGTCTTTTATTTGCTTTTTATTTCGGTTTGTTTGTCTTGAGACCACCACTATCATTTATTTATGAGAGAGCTACTGGAAATTTGGGTTGAATTAAGTTGGATGCTATTAAAAAGATTGGGAAAGGGATGTTTGAGTTGATTCAAAAAGATACATATAGTTGCATGATTCATGTGCTTTTTAATGAGTATTAATTTGCAAGTGTTTTATCAAGAGCTATCTTTTATTCATGTTTTGATGCTGAATGTTACTTTACTTTGTTTAACATGGATTGGTTAGTTCTATGGACACTTATGCATGCATTTAGACGGTCAACTTTCTCCCTCTTGCTAGCCCAAAAATTCCAACAAGTAAAAACTTGTTTTCCAACACCTTCAACCAAAGTTTTTCCAGTGAGTCCACCATATCTACCTATTAGCTTTATGCTATTCCGAGTATGTTTATCATGTTATATTGTATTATCTATACTTCTGAATTAAAATGCTTATGTTATTGATTGTTATGGGAAAAGTTGGTTAAAAGCTCTCACGAACTTGATGCACACTTTACTTTTATTGCACTTAATAAACATGAACCATTGTGATTAAAATTATGAAGTTGTGAGCTTGACAAGAGTCTTGGTTGGGAGTTAGCTCATATGTGCTGTCACATGGCAAGCTTTCAACGTGCTCTTAATTATATTTAGTTGATATCATGTACTTTTGTTTATGGATGCTTATCATGGTGCCAAATAAATGCGGAAACTTAGTAAGTTTAATGAGTTTGTATAAATGGCTAGAGAGACGCCTGGGCCGCTAATCTAAGCCATGCATCATTCATGGTGGAAATTTACTTACATGCCTTCAGTGATGCACCTCACAATAAAAAGCTATACCAATAGTAAATAAAAAGGGTGTTGAGATTGTTCATTTTGTTTGTTTGTCTTGTCATTTTGACATGGGCTTGTTCCATGTCCTGGGACAAGAGGTACCCCAGTTGACGCTCTTGATGACGCTATTATATTACTTACAATGACTTAACTTGAACTTGCTTTGTGGCCCGAGTTGAGTAACACCGTGGTGTAGGTACTCGTATTCACGGGGCATGAGGCATTCAACCCATACTTTGTCAAGCACACTACTCATATTTGCTTTCACTTTAAACTTTAACCATTCAAGATGCTATGATAGGGGTAATGAGAGCTCACACCAATGAATACCACATTGCAAACATTAACTTAAGTAGAAGCATTTGGAAGCTAGATGAAACTTATTCATGTTTTACCTCTACTTATTTATATATCTTTCCAAAGTGTCCACTTTTATATTCAGATTTTACAAGAATACTCTATGACCATTATAGGATGTTTTTACTTTTCATTATGCATACATTTGTTCCATAGTACTTTCTTCTATGTTACACTTTGTGAATTATCATTGAACATCCTTTCATTGAATATTTGATATCACTTTATAATCTATCTTGTATATTGCTACTCCTTTGAGAATGAATCATTTGACTTTATGTAGCAATAGTAATCATCTTTGATATCCATTGATAGTATTAAAATGCAAAGTCCATGTTAGTTTTATCACCTTCATACTCGAGGACGAGTATTGGTTAAGCTTGGGGATGTTGATGCATGTAAAATGCATACATGAACTTTACATTTTATTACTTGATATTCCAACTTATTTGCATCATATATGGGTTATATTTATGTTTTATAATGATTTTGGGGATAATTCACAGTTTCCCCATTTATTTGGAATTAACCCTGCACTGGCAGAAAACCCTATTTTCTATATTTTGATGTTTCAGGGACCCAAACGACGTCCAAATGACCTAATATTTTACGGGCATCAGTTTTTGGAAGGAACGAAGGAAGCGAACAAACGGAGACCGAGGGCCAAGAAGGTGGGCCCACGCGGCCAGATTCCTTGGCCGCGTGGGACCCCCATCTGGGCCTCGTGGCTCCGATGCCGTCCGTTTTCGTCTCCGTGGCTTCGTCTTGACCTAAAACCGACTATAAAAATAGTCCCCCGAGGAGTTTCGCGAGGAGGCGGCGGAGAAACACAAAAACCACGAAACAGGAGACAGAAGGCTGCCGCCGGAGAAGATCGGAGGGGGGAAACGCCGCCGGAATCACCTCCGGAAGGCTCCTCCATCCCCCTCCGGAGTCTCCATCAACACCACCGTCAAGACCAGCACCATCTCCATCACCATCTTCGTGATCCACTTCATCCCCCTCATAGTTTGAGATTGTTGAACCCTAGCTATTGTTAAGTGCTATTCTACTGTGTATGATTGCTACTTGTCATTGTTTGGGGTGAGATTATATTTCAGATTGTGTTGTATCACTTATACCATTGAATCATATCATGTCTTTGCGTTGTGAGTAGTTCTCTCATGTTCCTGGGGGCATAGGATGGATTGGCAATGATTTATATGACATGTGTTGGTATTTTGTCTAGTTTTATCTTTTATGTAATTCTATGATGGTGTTGTGCGAACGTCGACTGCACATCACTTCACCTATATGGGCTCATAGGAGAACACCGTAGTGTAATGGAGTGAGGGAGACTTGGGAGGACATGTAAACCTGAGACCGAGTCATGAAGTTGCATTATGAGGGTATTAGTATCGGGGACCTTAGAGTTTAAGGCTATGGTGGGACTCTATGTCTTAATAACTCTTGTGCAGTCATTTACTTGGCCATAAGAACCATCATAAGGGGGTTTAGTTTATTTATTTAGCTTTCCCTAATTATGGCTCCGTCCAAAGAAGATTAAAACTTGACAAAATGTTTACCTTGTTGTTCTAGAAATATTTATGCCATGAAGTCTAGGTAGCCCTTGGGAACGTTCTCCACTTATAAGAAACACACACTTGAGCTTGTCCTCTTGCTGCATAGAGGATTGGGCTTTCTCTCTTTGAGAGCTTTCACTTGTCATATTTTATTTTCAGCATTTTATTTTATTGCAAACTCTACACCAAAAACCCAAAAACACTTGCATCATTTTACTTTGTCTAGTGCATAGATAATAAGAATAGTGACACTCTTATTTGAAAGGATAAACACTTATACCTTCTACTCCTCGTGGGATCGATACTATACTTACACATTGAAGATTTCAACGATCCCCTATACTTGTGGGTATCATCAGCGCATCCTCACATTTCGGGATAAGAGTGATAGTACCATAGTTTAATCTACCAATATCCAACTGCCCCTTTATGAAGTCATCAAAGAGTCGTTTCAAAGGCTTTTTAATAATATCCCAGAAGGACTGATAAAATTCACCAGGGAAACCATCAGGACCGGGACTCTTATTATGAGCCATTGAAAAGACGATTTCTTTGATTTCTTCCAAGGAGAACTCCTTCGTTAGAGCTTCATTACCCTCGTCTCCCACCTTGTTCGGGAAGTCAAAATTAAAAGAAACTGTTGATCTATCAGACGGACCAAATAACTTTTTATAAAAGTCAGTGGCATGCACTAATAGATTTGCATCTCCTTCAATTACTACTTCGCCATCATATAACTGACTTATTTTACTTTTCCTTTTTTCTATTGCTCGCCTTATTCATAAAGTATCTTGTGAAGTGTTGACCAAGTTTAAGATCAGCACTTTTAGCACGTTGATACACCTTGATATTATCTTCTTTTATCAGCTCATTTAGTTGTTTTCTAATCTCTACTTGTAAGTCTCTTTCAGCCATTGTAAGCCCATTCAATTCAGCATTCCTGTCTAGTGCATCAAGCACTTCAGAAAGCCTCTTCTTCTCTTTTTTATATACGGCATCCACGTTCCTACTCCAACCCTTTACACTTTTCCTAGTTTCACTTAATTTCCAATTCCATTCCTCAATAGCACTTTTCCTCCCGGCCGGCAGGTGCCACACCTGTCTGACCACCTCCTAAATCCCTTCTTTGAGTAGCCAGGAAAGCTCAAATATAAAAATATAGGGTTTTCTCACATCTCCACCAGTGTCCAGCAACATAGGTGTATGATCAGATACATCTCTTGTCAAGGTTGTGACCGTAGAGAGTGGATACTGATCCAACCAATCTGTTGTGACCAGATACCTATCCAATTTCTCAAAAATCGGAATCGCATGGTTGTTGCTCCAAGTAAATTTGCGGTTACTAAGATGCAGATCAACCAGGTTGTTTTTTTCAATAATTATATTGAAAATAGTTCCCCATTTCCCTATCGATCCACCATTACTTTTTTCACTAGATTTCCTAATGAGGTTAAAATCACCTCCAAAGATGGAAGGGCTTTTAACTCTACTACATAGATGTGCGAATTCTCTAAGAAAATTTTCCTTCTCATCGTTTTGAGCAGGACCATAGATTATGATTAAATTCCATTTAAAATTGTCCCTCTATTTTGATAAGTAACCTGACAAAATAAATCCCATTTTCGGCCTCAAGAACTTCAAAAATGGCAGTCTTAACCCCAACTAGGATGCCACCCGATCTACCTCTTGAGGGCGATCTGCCAATGAAAGTCATGTTTGGCACCCATCTATTCCAACCAGTGATCTCTAAAATGTTCCACCTGGGTTTCTTGGATTCCAATGAAATCCAACCCATGTTCATCCATCATTTCCCTAGTGAATTTTCTTCTATCCGAGGATCCCATTCCTCGACCATTCCTCGACCATTTTACTTTGGATTTAACATTGATAGGTTCCATTGGTTTTTTAGTTAGCTTTCTGACAGGAGAATTCACAAAAGAAGTGATCTCCTCGACATCATCTAACTCCCCAAGGCCCTCATCATCATCTGATAAAAGCAGTTTGAAAGATTCAATATCAAGCGGTGCCTGACAATTCTCTTCCTCCCTTTCATCAGTATTCCTAGCATTTTTAACAGTCTCTTTGTAAATGCTATATCTAGCATTTTCCAACTGTTTAATTATGTCTACAGTTTGCATTTTTTTAACAAGGTCTGAACCAATATTAATATGCAATTTATCCGCAATGCCACAAAGAGTATCATTATCAGTGTTCAACACAGTGGGTGACGAGGTTATACTCTACGGGTACCCCAGCATAAGGGTACCTGGTGCACGTGATGATCAAAGAAGCCCAAGGATTAATCGAAGCCCACGAAGAAAGGCCCAAGACGAAGAGTGTTTTCCAAGTTAGATCAAATAATAGTCGGTTAAGATTTTCCATACATGTAACCTTGGTCGGTTGTGTTTCCCGAGACCTAGCCTCCTATATAAAGGCTGGGAGGGTGATCGATCAAGGACAAGCAATCCGTAGCCACCGAAACCTCGACGAGATCCACTGCTCGTCGAACCCTTGTAACCTCCATATTCAAATCATAAACACAGACAAGCAGGAAGTAGGGGTTTTACCTCACTTGAGGGCCCTGAACCTGGGTAAATCCAGCTTGTCAGCCGTCGATTCCACCAATACTACGCGTTCTCTACCACACAATCAACCCTAGGTATAGCAACCATGGGAATTGCCGAGGGCACACCTCGACAATTGGCGCCGTCTGTGGGAAGTGGTAGTATTGGGCTCACGGTTTCGCCGGTTTCATCATCAAGAGGCCACCCGATGATCGCATCTGCACAAGGTAACTCACCTACTGCATCATCAAAAAGCAAATCACCAACCACCGTTGCAAACAACAACTCGCCGGCAAGATCCACCAGCATCAATTCGAAAGGCGATCACTCGCCAAAATCTCCAAGGAGGCTCACGCCACACTCGATGGAAGCTCAGCAAGTCTTCGCCGGACTCGAATCAGGTTTGGATATTACAGTTGGAAAATTTAACTTCTTTGTCGATAAAGATGGTGTGCAGGACCTGTTAGATCCACTCGACGTGGAGACACTCGACATGGAGACAATCGACAACGCTTCGACTGCAACACCATCCATCTTGGGCGCGACATCGTCACAGATCGTCCCGATCCAATCGCCAAGCGACTCTGCAACATCCATGACCTCGCAAGAGTTCCGTGACGAGGTGGCAAAAAGATTTGGAAGAAGCGAGATCGAATCTGCGTACCGCCCAAACAACTCATCGAGTCACTCGACGACATCATCGACTGCAACGGCGTCGCGGGGAACGAAGAGAACATAGACGACAACATATATCTCGCCGATCTCAACGGCCCAGAAATCCGTGCTAGCCACGAGATATTCACCTGCGACGCAGACAGCCTAGACAAAGCACTCGAAGATATACTCGATTGTGGCGGAAACCCCAACAGCAAAGCAACTCCAACATGAGCCTGGACGATGACGCCGAATCCATAAAACGCATCAGCAACACATGGATGGAGGATCGGGTGGTACTGTATCAGGTATATACCGCGAGTACAGCAGAAACATCAGCAGCCGCAACATGCCGTCGACCTACAGAATACCCTTGCACAGTCACCATGCCAGATGGAACAACCACGCTGACCATCACCGCAGAGATGGCGGAGAAAGTGAGCAAAGTAATCGAGAGCTGCACGATGCTACCAGCAAACGCACTCCAGAAGAGGTATTAACCTTACAATATTTCCAATGGCAAGAATCGATACGGTTAAAAAACTACCGAGCAGTACTCGAAGAACGCAAAAAGCAAGCAGCATATCGAGTGCCCGGCGAAGAGCATTGTCTACAAGTTCAACGGGCAGAAACGACCCCGCGAATAGGTCATGATTCATAAACCTCGGAGACGCAGATCGTGCAGCGGTCACTCGAAACCTAAAACCCAGCCTTTATGGCAGTCGATGCGGAAGGAGTTCCTATACCTACTGAGCCAGCCGGGGCGCTGATGACGCTAGGCACCTACCTCAGAACAATCGATACTCCTGCAGGAGACCCAAAGAGGGATCAGCACCTCCAATTGTACAAACAACTTGCAATAGCAGCACAAGCCATACAGCATCCACAAGCAACCCGAGGAGAGATGCAGATCGGGACCGTCGCAGTCGAAGCCCTCGGGGAAGGCGCAGTCGAAAAAGCTCACGCCGTCATCGTTCTAGTAGGAGCCACTCGAGGAGGTCATACAGCAGCAGCTCAGACTCGGAAGCAGAAATCGGGCCATGTGGAGCGTTGTGCTTCACTCGACGGATTCGGGAGGCTCGTATGCCCAAGAAATTTTCGCTAGCTACCACGCCAAAGTTCAACTGCAAACAAGAGCCATCCGGCTGGCTAGAAGATTACAGGCTGGCAGTCGGATGTCAGCGCGGCACCACAACTACAGCTATGCAGTACATACAAACTTATGATGGAAGGAACGGCTCGCGATTGGCTCAAATCGCTACCGAATCATACTACGATTCGTGGGAACACTTCAAGGGTGATTTCATCAAATACTTCGAGCCTCTATGTGAGCGCCCCAAAACCTTCGAGGAGCTCCGGGCCTGCAAGCAAAAGTCAGATGAATCTCTGAGATCGTACATACGGCGGTGGACCACATCCGTAACTCAGTAGGCAACGTATCAGAAGATAGAGCAATCGACGCCTTCAAAAACGGACTCTGGAGGGAAGACTTCAAAGAAACACTTGGTCGAGAATACCCAAAAACAATGGCCGCACTCATGGTACTCGCAACAAAGTGGGCAGACGGAGAAGACTCCGTACGAGGCAATCGACCTGTATCGTCACATGAAAATCACGAGGGGGGCAGTCGAGACCGCAGAGATAGCTACAGAGATGATCGAAGGCGCAAACGCAAGAATCGTTATCACGACGATGACCATCCAAACTTCATTGCAGCAGGCTTTGTCCAGTCAAGGGACAGTCGCGACCAAACTGACAGACGAGCCGACGATCATCTTGATAATCGAGATCTTCATACAGACGATCGCCGAGGTAATCGAGACCACCGTACAGACGATCGACGTGACAGTCGAGAGCACAGACGCGACGACCGAGATAGCTACAGAAGGCCAGAGTGGCGCAGGCGAGCAGACAAAGATCCTGAGCGTTCAATCGAGGAGAAGATGGACGATTATTGCAGGTTCCATCTTTACAAAGGGGATGATGTTAAGCTTCGCTCTAACCACTCGCTGAGAAATTGCAGGGAATTTGATCAACTTGCGATTGAACATATACTGCGACTGCAAAGAGATGGGCGTTTACCTCCTCAACTAGTGCAGATTCCATCGACTACATCACAAGCACAGCCTGTTCAGGCATATCCAGCACCGCAACAAGTACAACAAGCACAGTTATATTCCATACCACCTCAAACACAGCCTACTCAGGTGTATACAGCACCAGCACAGCACCAGCGCAACCGACACCAGTATACATGGTGCCAGCACAACCCATTACTGGAACACAAATGGCAGCAGCCGTGCACCAGATGCAGCAGGGAGACGAACAAAAATATCCCGTAACTCGTGGCCAGATGAACATGATCCAGCAAGGACGTCCCTCCAAAAGAGAGCAAAAATTACACACTCGACACGTCAACATGGCAGTCATGGCACCTCCAGCCGTTACAATTTTTTTGAAAGGATCAGAGACTCCAATTGTCTTCAATCGAGAAGACCACCCACCCGCAGTATATCGACCAGGGCATGCAGCCTTGGTACTCGACGCCCAAATCGGTGGCTACGCCATGACCAAGGTCTTTATGGACGGAGGTAGTGGCCTCAACATAATCTTTGCGGATACGCTGCGTAGAATGAACAAACCAGTCGAAAATCTGCCAAAATCCGCAAATACCTTCCACGGTATCGTTCCAGGCAAAGCAGTGCTCCCAGAAGGCGTCATACAACTCGATGTTACGTTTGGAGATTGATACGTCTCCAACGTATCCATAATTTCTGCTGTTCCATGCTTATATTATACCATTTGCTACATGTTTTATATACACTTCGTATCACTTTTATGCATTTTCTGGGACTAACCTATTAACAAGATGCCACAGTGCCAGTTCCCTGTTTTCTGCTGTTTTTGGTTTCAGAAAGTTACTTCTGGAAATATTCTCGGAATTGCACGAAACAAAAGGCCAGGTCCCTATTTTTCCAGCACGTACACGGAGTCCGAAGGAGAGACGAAGATGAGCCACGAGGTGGCCAAACCACCAGGTGGCGCGGCAGTGGGCCCAGCCGCGCCTGGAGGTGGTTTGGGCCCCTCGGGGGTCCGCCGACATCGCCCCTTCGCCTATTTATTCCCCGAGACGCGAAAACCCTAAAACACCGAGCCTTTCATCCAGAACATATTCGCTGCCGCCGCCGTCGTCAACCCTAACTCGGGGGGTTCCTGAAGCTCTTCCCGGCACCCTGCCGGAGAGGGGAATCATCACCGGAGGGCTCTACATCGCCATGCCCGCCTCCGGAGTGATGCGTGAGTAGTTCATCCTTGGACTATGGGTCCATAGCAGTAGCTAGATGGTTGTCTTCTCCACTTGTGCCATCATGTTTAGATCTTGTGAGCTGCCTATCATGATCAAGATCATCTTATTGTAATGCTACATGTTGTGTTTGCTGGGATCTGACTTATATTGATACCTATGTGGAGCTGAATATTATATTATCATGTCTATGTCATTTGTGATCTTGCATGCTCTCCGTTACTTGTTGAAGCCTTGGCCAAGTGAATACTTGTGACTCCAAGAGGGGGTATTTATGCATGATAGTTGGGTTCAACCTCTATTTAACCTGGGATAGTGACAGCAAGTTCTAAGGTTGTAGATGTGTTGTTGCCACTAGGGGTAAAACAGCAATGATTTATTCAAGGATGAATGTATTGTTTACATTACGCACATTACTTAATGCAATTGTCTGTTGCTTGCAACTTAATACTGGAAGGGGTACGGATGTTAACCGGAAAGTGGACTATTTAGGCATAGATGCATGCTGGATAGCGGTCTATGTACCTTGTCGTAATGCCCAAATGAATCTCATAGTAGACACCACAACTCACACATGCATGTTATATGCACTTATCAATTGTCAATTGCCCAGCTGTAATTTGTTTACCCAGCATGTTAGTTATCTTATTGGAGAGACACCACTAGTGAACTGTGGACCCCGGTCCATTCTTTTACATCTGAAATACAATCTACTGCAATCATTGTTCTCTACTGTCTTATGCAAACAAACATCATTTTCCATTCGATACGTTTAACCCTTTGTTTTCAGCAAGCCGGTGAGATTGACAACCTCACTGTTAAGTTGGGGCAAAGTAGTTTGATTGTGTTGTGCAGGTTCCACGTTGGCACCGGAATCCCTGGTGTTGCGCCGCACTACACTCCTCCACCAACACCTTCGAAGCAAACCTCGTTTTCCTACTGGTCCGATTAAACCTTGGTTTCATACTGAGGGAAAACTTACTGCTGCACTCATCATACCTTCCTCTTGGGGTTCCCAACTGACGTGTGACGTACAAGCAATTGTTTCTGGCACTATTAACCTAGAGCCACCAACAACGTTTTCTGGCGCCATTGCCGGGGAAAACAGAATTGCTTCTGCAAGGGGAGTCTCTCACACCCAATCTCTTTACTTTGTTATTTGTCTTGCTTAGTTTATTTTTATTTAGTCTTGTTTGCTTTCTTCATATCAAAAACACAAAAAAAATTAGTTACTTGTTTAATTCGGTTTGTTTTGTTTTTCAAAATGAATGCTCCTGAAGTTGAAGTTCGTTCTTTTAGGCAACTAGGAGGTGAAAATTTGAAAGATGCTTGGTATAGAATTAGTGATGCTCATCATAGATGTACTAAGAAACACTCTACCACTATCCTCCTTAGGAACTTTTATGTTGGTATCTCTAGTTGGTATAGGTATGTTCTAGACACTCTTACAGGTGGAAATTTTTTGGGTACTCCTGCTTTAGAAGCCTGTAATATTATTGAAAGTTTGGTAGGAACACCACCCACTAAAGATATTAAAGTTGAGATCACCTTGGAAGATGTTATAAATAAGTTAGACTCTATGGAGAATTTTTTTCCAAATTTTCTTGATTGTATTGGTAAGACTAATGAATCAATAGCCACCATCAATGAAAGAATCACTGTTCTTGAGGATAATAATATCCATGACACCCAAAATCATAGAATTGATGAGTTAGAGGAAGCTATTGAAACCTTAAGTTCAACCTTTACTTCTCTTAAGTCTAAAAAGGAGAAAGTTTATGTGGGTAGAGAGCAAAAGTTTATGTATGTTCCTAAAGTGCCAAAACCAAAGACTCATTATGAGCTTAAAATTGATAAAACTTTTAGTACGGTTAAAGGTAATGAAACACCTCCAGGAACATCTAAGATACCTATTGTTACAAGCTGTGTGTTGGAAGAAGCTTTTGATGATGTTGATGCTTCTTCTCTTGACAACACTTGATTTTCACTTTCTGCGCCTAGCTGAAAGGCGTTAAAGAAAAGCGCTTATGGGAGACAACCCATCATTTTTATTTGCTGTTATTTTTGTTTTCTTTGAGTCAAGGATTTTTGTTACTTCTGTAGCAACTCCTTTGTATCTTTATTTTATCGCAATGTTGTGCCAAGTAAAGTTCTATATTGAAAGTTGATGCGAGATTTGGATTTCTGCGCAGTGACAGATTTTTAGCTGTCACGGATTTGAGCTTATCTCCCTGTAGAAAATTCAAAAAATTCTGAGAAACATCACGCATATTCCTGAGATATGTACGCAACTTTCATTATTTTAGGCCAGATCCATCTGAGCATCTTAAGTGCCTCGAAAAAATTCGTCATTCCAGACTGTTCTGTTTTTGACAGATTCTGCCTTTTGTTTTGCATTCGCTCTTTTACTGTGTTTGTGTGGATTTCTTTGCTCCACAAAGCATTGGTGGCTGTAGCTAATGTCCAGAAGATTTGGGATTGATTGTATCATTACAGAATATGAGAATTTTTGATTATGCACTAACCCTCTAATGAGAACTGTCTTGAGTTTGGTGTGAAGGAAGTTTTCAAGGATCAAGCGAGAAGGGTGATATTATGTGATCAAGAAGAGTGAAAACACTAAGCTTGGGGATGCCCCCGTGGTTCATCCCAACCATATTCAGAGAGACTCAAGCGTCTAAGCTTGGGGATGCCCAAGGCATCCCCTTCTTCATCAACAAACTTATCAGGTCATCTCTAGTGAAACTATATTTTAATTCTTTCACATCTTATGCGCTTTACTTGGAGCGTCTGTGTGTTTTTATTTTTGTTTTTGTTTGAATAAATTCGGATCTGTGGCACCCCGATCCAGATGATCGAGTCACCCCATATACCAGTCCCAGAAACACTGGATATATGACAGCTTGATAAACAAAGGCAAAACCAAATATATTCATAAGGCTTCGAGGTTGCACAAATACAAGGTTACAACACGGGTGAGGCTCCAGCTCTTGCGCAACAGGCGCACACAACAGTATATACATTATTTTTCTAACATCGAGCCTCTAGCGGAAGTCGTAGCGGAAGCGAAGACAGTAGCGTGGCGATAGCGGCCTTATTCCACAGGGTCCTGCCTGGGACACGGGTTCCTAGTTCTCATAGAGCGGGTACTCGGCGGCTGGTTCAGCTGGGTCTGGCAACATGAAAAGCCAGGTAAGTACTTGAAGTACTCGCAAGACATCAGCCCAAAAACAAACAAAGTCTATCTACATGGCATGGCATGGTTCAGAAAGTAACATGGCATGAGATCGGTTGCGAGGATGAGTCCAAGCTTAACGGTTGGACATAACTTACCTACTTACCTTAGTAGGGGTGTTTTCTCGATATCAAGTGAGATCACGTTTCTCACTCGACAACTCATAATCACAACTAGGCATTCAAGCCTCTAGCCAGCTCTGGCTTAATTCACAACTATCCGAGTCCTTGGCCAACTCTGGCTTGACTCCCAAAATCTCCTGTGTTCGTTGGTCTCAACTTAATTATTTCTCCAAGTTCGACTGGACCGACTCATAGTGTGACTTGACCCAAACATCGTCCCGTAACCTGGGGACAAGGCTAGAATCTAGATTTACACTCTCGAGAGGTTGCAACATTTATCCACACGCTGAAGTCTAGGCTTGTACCGCCGGTACCGAAGTACTAGAACCGATCATGGCGGCAGCACAAACCCACACTTCCACAACCGTTTATCCTACCCGGACACTCCCTGTATAGCCACCGACATAGCCCTACGCCTTATGACGAAGTGAATCCGGCACGTCCCCAACAGATGAGCGACGCCTAGCTCCGGAACCTTCACAAGACTAGCCCCGACCACAAAGGAAACCGACTAGACTTGCCAAAAGGGTGGCGTCAAAGGAGGCCTGATAAAACACTCAGTTATGGTCCGCCCATGTGAACGACGCATGGTTGTGCTGGGTGTTTGGTGAGTGACACTAAGTGACTCAATCTAGTCGAGGGAGGTGATTATCTTCTTAGTCATTTTATTTGATTGCAGACATCAACATTAACAAAGTAACACAAGGTAACCTCATAACAATAGCAGCACAGAATGTATCACTTGCATGCATAGATAACAACATAACAATAATAATAATATCCGGGTGACTGTGGCGGGAGACCCGGCCGGTGTCACTCGGGGGTTAGTGTTCACAAAATAATAACATAATGATTCAAACGGATGACGGTGGCGGGAGACCCGGCCGTTGTCATCGTAAAAGAATGAACCGAAAAGCACTCATAAAAATGAGAGGGCATCCATTCCACTCGAGGGTTACCCGACGTGGTGTCAGCCATCTCGGCAATAAGAACCAAATGGAAAGTCAGCTCCCAAACGTCGCAGTCCGGGTGGTCGATGCCATCCATATTTGACGGAGGGACAAGGCAAATAATCTTTTGGCGAATGCCCCCAACTCCGAGGATCATAAGACGACATTCGTCCGCTCCTCACCTCGGCGAAGAAGAAAGAAGCAAACAAAGCCCCGCAAGTGCGAGACGCACAGTTGTAATAATTTCCCCCATTCCTTCGTCTGAGGCGGTATCACCGGCCATTGTCTAGGGAACGGGAGTGTTGCACGGAATAAGCATCTATAAGGTAGTGCAGGAATTTAAAATGCGATATGACATGCGAGGTGCAACAGATATTAATTCAACAGTCAAAATATTTCCTAAGTTCGACCAAGTTTGAAATTGGGTTGGTGGCTTGCCTTCGGGTTCAGAGGTAACTCCTAATCCGTCGGAGAGGTTCGAATCTAAAAGAACAAGACAAAAATGCATCAAAAATCCCTCCTAGGGTATTTAAATAAATGCCAAAACAAATAATTCCAAATAATTCTTTTCTGGTTCCATTTGAAAGAGAAAATTCAAACTAAGCCAACAAAATTGGTTTCATATTTTTCTGACTATTTTTCAGAGAGATATTGCATTTTGAATCTGGGTTTAAATTCTGCCTTTTTAATAGAAAAAATAAAACAGGAAACGGTTCAGGGAAATGATTAAAAATCTGACCAGTGGGTCCCACTGGTCAGTGACTCATAAACGAAACGTTTTCTTCTCCACCGCGCGGGAAAACAGAAGGGGGTCCGGCGAAGCTCCGGCGAACTCACCGGCGAGGTTTCCCGGCGGCTAGGGGGCAGGGGAGGCGAGGGAGAGGGTGCTGGGCGGCTCGGGAAGGCGGTCCGCAGCTCGTCGGCGAACTTGCGCTTGCTGGGGAGGTCGGGGGTGAGCAGAGCTTCGTCGACAGCGGCTCCGGCGTCCTGTCGATGATGGTTGCGGCGACTCCGGCCACCATTCACCCTGGCGAGCACGGCATCGCCATCGCCATGATCTAGGGAGGCTACTGGTATGGTTAATCGACGAACGGTGCCCCTCTGGCGAAGAATTTGTCCACGGCCGTGACGGCTAGGGCAAAATCGCCGGAGTTGCGGTGCTCGTCGAGCTTTGATTGGAGCAGGGGAGGGCAGTGGGGAGGCTGGGAGGTGGATGCGGTGCTCTGGAGGTCGAGGGAGGGGGTTCTTATAGCGTTCCCGCACGGCGGCCTTCATCAATGCCGCGGCGAGGTGTCAGCTCCGTGTGGAGGCGACGGTGGCGGTGCGTTGCGGGAGCGCTGGCACAGGAGGCGCACGAGGATAATCTCCGGCGACGGACCGGTCCGTGCGGCGGAGGAGGCGCTGACAGGAGGGTCCCGGCGGCACAGGGCTTGGACGGCGCGTCGGCTAGCGGCCCGAGCGCGTGCTGGATTCTCCTCCGGCGACGCGTGGCGACGGAGAGGTTCAGGGAGAGGAGGGGAACGTGCTGGGCTTGGTTAGGGTCGCGGGGAAGCTGAACGCCGACGACCACAAAGTGGCGGCGCCGTCGGGCACGGCCTCGCCGGCGGTGATCACCGTTCTGTCCACGCCAGGAGTGACATTGACATGTTTCTCTCAGCTCCGTGCTCCAAATGAGGTGTGGTTTTCACCACTGTGTGCCAAATTCAAAATCCTCTAACTTTGCTGACTAAAGTTTCTTCAAATTTGAAAGTTGGTCCGACTAGTTTTTGTGAAATACAATACTGGTCAAAAAGGGTTTTAAAGTTTTGGAGGGGTAGATGGTATTAGATGGATGTGCCCTTTTGTCTTGAGGTAGGAGGGATCAAGGGGAGTCTATCTATGCCCTGGATTCATCCTGGAAAAATAATTTGGACAGGTTTAAAAATGTTTTGAGAAAATGGGCAGAACAAAAAAGAATTGTGGAGGGAAAAATTCCCAAGTCATGGCCCCATATTTTTTTATAAAAGTGACCCACATCAACTAGGGAAGGTTCCCTAATTTTTGCAGAATTTTTGGAGACATAAAAATAGGGGTTCCTTTGTAAGGTCAATAAAAAGGGTAATTTTTAAAAAGGAAAAAGAATTTCCCAATTAAATATTTATCCAGAGATAAAATCCAAATGCAAGTACCAAGTGGGAGGAAAATGGAAAGCACAAGATCCCACTTGATTTATCATGTTTGCAAAGGTTCAAGATTTTAAAAGAATTTCCTGGAGGTTTAAACCCAAATGCACATGAAATAATGAAATAATGCATTTTGGGAAAAATTGCAAAAAGGCCAAAATTCGGGGTGTTACAGACCTTCCCCCCTTAAGATGAATCTCGTCCTCGAGATTCCGGTTGCTCGTTGAACAGATACGGATATTCTGCCTTCAGCAAATCTTCTCGTTCCCAGGTTGCTTCTTCCTCTGTGTGCTTGTCCCACTGAACCTTGTAGAACTTGGTGACCTTGCTGCGAGTGCGGCGTTCTGACTCATCCAAGATTCTGACGGGGTGTTCCTCGTAAGTCAGTTCGCTGCTCAACTCCAGTTCCTTAAAGTCAGCCTGCTTGGTTGGGGGTGAGATGCACTTCCTTAGCTGGGATACGTGGAAGACGTCATGTACTCCAGCCAATTCCTCTGGCAGTTCCAGCTGGTAGGCTACTGATCCTTTCTTTGCCACAATCTTGAAAGGCCCAATGAATCTTGGGGCAAGCTTTCCTTTCATGTGGAATCTTTTCAGTCCCTTGAGAGGTGTTACTCGAAGATAGACATAGTCGTTTTCCTCGAAGTGAATCTGACGATGTCGCCGGTCGTAATAGCTTTTCTGGCGGGATTGCGCTGCCTTGAGCCGGTCCCGAATCAGACGTACTTGCTTTTCTGCCCTCATCAAATCATCGGGCTTAAAGATTTTGCGGTCTCCAACCTCGGACCATTTAGTGGGGTCCGGCATTTTCTCCCATACAGGGCTTCAAAGGGTGACATCTTCAGGCTGCCTTGGTAGCTGTTGTTGTATGAGAACTCTGCATAGGGTAAACTATCTTCCCATCCTGCTCCATAGGCGAGTACACACGAGCGGAGCATATCCTCAGGATTTGATTAACCCGCTCGGTTTGACCGTCGGTCTGCGGATGATAGGCTGTGCTGAAGGATAACTTTGTTCCCATGGCATGATGTAGGCTTGTCCAAAATTTGGAGGTAAATTGTGTACCTCTATCCGACACAATGGTCTTCGGGACTCCATGGAGTTTGACAATCTTGTTCACATAGAGTTGTGCCAGTTGGTCCGAGCGGTATGTAGTCTTGACGGGGATAAATGAGATACCTTCGTCAAACGGTCGACAATGACCCAGATAGAATCATTCCTCGGCTGGATTTGGGAAGTCCGACAATGAAATCCATACTTATGTTGTCCCATTTCCACTCGGGTACCTTAAGGGGTTGGAGATATCCGGCGGGTTTCTGATGCTCGGCCTTCACCAGGTTGCATACATTGCAGCATGCGACATAGTAAGCGATATCCTTCTTCATACCGGACCACCAGAAGGTTTGCTTCAAGTCTTGGTACATCTTGGTGCTCCCGGGTGAATGGAATAGGCAGACTCGTGGGCTTCCTGAGGATCTGCTGTATTAGTGTGGTCTTGTAGGGTACACAAAGGCGGGTACCGAAGCGGAGTACTCCTTGGCTGTCCAGGGAAAATTCCTTGGCCTGACCCAGCGGTATCTTGGCCTTGATCTTGCTTAGGCCGGGGTCGTTGGCCTGCTCGGTTTTTATTTCTTCCTCCAGGTCTGGCTTTACTTCTAGGGTGCTTAGATAGGCCCTGTTTCCCACGCACAAGTTTAGCTTCGCGAATTCTTTCTCCAAACTTGGCCGCATCTTAGGGGGCTTCCTGCTCAGAGCATCTGCTACCACGTTGGCCTTCCCGGGATGATAATGAATCCCAAGGTCGTAGTCCTTGATTACTTCCAGCCACCTCCTTTGCCTCAGATTGAGGTCAGGCTGGGTGAAGATATACTTCAAGCTTTTGTGGTCCGTGTAAATCTCGCATCTTCGACCAATAAGGTGGTGTCGCCAAGTCTTCAGGGCGAGTATGACGGCGGCTAATTCCAAGTCGTGGGTGGGATAGTTGAGCTCGTGGGTCTTGAGTTGCCTTGACACATATGCGATGACCTTTCCTTCTTGCATGAGTACGGCTCCTAGCCCATTTCTGCAGGCATCACAGTATACGGTGAAATCCTTGGCATCATCAGGCAACACCAGAATTGGGGCGGTGGTTAACCGGGTCTTTAACTCGTTGAAACTTTCCTCGCACTCATCTGTCCAGGCATACTTGCGATTCTTCTTCAATAGATCCGTCATGGGCTTGGCTATCTTGGAAAAGTTTTCGATGAATCTTCGGTAATACCCGGCCAATCCTAGGAAGCTTCGGATTTCTGATACGTTGGTGGGAACTTTCCAGTTTAGCACATCGGAGATCTTGTTGGGGTTTACAGCCACACCGGCTCCAGACAACACATGTCCTAGGAATTCCACTTCCTTTAACCAGAATTGGCATTTGCTGTACTTGGCATAAAGTTGTTGCTCACGCATTCTTCCAAGAACTATTCTGAGGTGTTCGGCGTGCTCCTCCTCATTTTTGGAGTAGATGAGGATGTCGTCGATAAACACCACGACAAACTTGTCGAGATACTCCATGAATACCTTGTTCATCATGCCCATGAAGTAGGCTGGAGCATTTGTTAGGCCGAAGGACATAACTGTGCACTCATACAATCCATATCTGGTGGTGAATGCGGTCTTGGGGATATCACTTTCTCGAATCTTCAGCTGGTAATAACCCGTACGGAGATCAATCTTGGAGAATACTCGGGCACCACGGAGTTGGTCGAATAAATCATTGATTCTCGGGAGTGGGTACTTGTTCTTGATGGTGACATCATTGAGAGCGCGATAGTCGATGCATAATCGGAGGGTACCATCGCTCTTCTTTGCAAACAAAACCGGTGATCCCCAAGGTGAAATGCTTGGGCGGATGAACTTTTTCTGAATCAATTCGTCAAGCTGTTTCTTCAGTTCCACTAGCTCGGGACTTGTCATACGGTAGTGTTTCTTGAATATTGGGTTTGTTCCCGGTACAACTTCAATTGCAAATTCAATATCACGGTCAGGGGGCATTCCGGGTAATTCATCTGGAAAGACATCCGGGTATTCACTGACCACATACTTCCCCTATCTCCGGGGCTTGAGCAAGAAACATCTTCGCATTTATCTGGTGAGGCTTATTTGGCACATAAGTGGTTCGTATGCCTTCCGGGTTGGTGAGAGTAACTGCCCTGGTTGCACAGTCGATCTGAGCTGCATGCTGAACTAACCAATCCATACCCAGGATGGCGTCGAGGCCGGGCACATTGAGGGTGCTAAGCTGAGCGGGAAATTTCACTTGATTGATGCTGATTGTCAGGTCTTGACACATGGTGTTTGTTTTCATCTCCGAGGCGGGGGTTTGTATCACCAAAAGATGGCCCAAAGGGGAAACGGGAAAACGGTGTTTGGCAACAAAATCCTTCGAGATGAAAGAATGGGAAGCTCCAGAATCGAATAAAATCAGCGCGGGTTTAGTGTTGATAGTACACGTACCAAGCACTACGTCTGAAGCTTCATATGCTTCCTCTGCTGACATGTGGTGGACACGGGCAACTTGAGGTGGCTTGATCGCCCCAGCAGGGTGGTTGTTGCCGGAGTTGTTATTGTTGCCGTTGCCGTTACTGAGGGGGCAATCCTTGATGTAGTGTCCTGTCTTGCCGCACTTGAAGCAGGAGTTCTCCCTCTTACAATCATCCACGAGTGGGCGCTTGTGTAGAATCCTTCCCGGGGGTATCCATCCTTCCTGGGTTGATTCCAAGAGTTCTGAGGTGTCGAGATCCGGTTGTTGGGTTGCCAGGTGCGTGGCTTGGAGGTAGCACCATCATGCTGGTTCTTGCGTGGCTCGAACTTCCGCTTGTGGGAGTCATAGATGGTGCGGTGCTCCTTTTCTGAGATTAGCGCAGTGTTGATCATGGCCTGAAAATCTGGAAACTGCAGAACACTGAGCTGAGTTTTTATGGCCTGATGCATTCCATGAAGGAACCTGTCTTTCTTCTTTTCCTCAGTGTTGATGTCCTCAGGTGCATAGCGAGCAAGGTTGTTGAACTTGGTCAGATATTCGCGATGGACTTGCTGCCTTGAGTAAGTGCCAAAAATTCCTGCTGTTTCATCTTTATGAGGCTTGAGGGAATGTGGGCCCTGCGGAATGCTTCCTGAAATTCTGCCCAAGTGACAGGGGGTCCATCGCCTCTGGCGTCCTTTTGGTTGTCCCACCAAATGCTGGCGGGGCCCTCAAGGTAGTGGGTGGCGAAGGGCACTTGGTCCTGCTCGTCTACGCGAGCGAGTTCCAGTTTCTTTCCCATAGCGCGGAGCCAATCATCAGCCTCAAGTGGGTCATCAGCATATGCGAACTTGGGCGGTTGTGTGCGCTGGAAGTCTTGCAGCTTTGAGCGGCCTGGGGGTGGAACATTACGGGCTTGCATGTACGTGCCAAACTCTCTCATGATCTGTGTCAGATGCTGGTTGTGGCGTTCATCCATCATCATCATAAACTGACTTGGGCTTGGTTCCTGATTTGGTGGAGGAGGAGGTGGTTGCGGAGGCTCGGGATCCTCGCCAGCTTGTCGTGCGGAACGACGAACCGGGGTTCCTTGGCTGCTACCGCACCATTATTGGGCCTCATCCTGACTGTTGCATGTAATGGCGCGTATCATGAGCATCCATATGGGGAAGGTGTAACATCCACGGAAAAACCAAATGGAAACACAGTTTGCAAAAGAAACACAAGCATGATGTTATACAATGGATGATGGGGTTACAAGATTCAAGCACTCGCTATTTTACAACAGATGCAAGGTAAAGATACAAGCTACTCGTACAGGATACATGGTACAAGATACAAGACGCAAAGCACTCGGTACCAGATGCAGGATACAACTCTACCACTACATTATTCAAGCACGCGATACATCGGAAAGTACAGTACACTAAGCGATGCTGCCTCCGAGCGTCTAGAACTCCATCTCGAGGGGTGTCGCTGGCGTGGCGGTGTCGAGGGGCTCCTCCGCGGGGCTGTAGTCGGGTGAAGCGCGGTCGTCGCGGGAGTCTCCGGAGTAACTCTGTGGCTCGGCCGCCTGGACGCGACGACGCTGAGACCGAACGGGAGTGAAGCGTGCGTAGTAGTGAGCGGCGCTGCTACGAGTGCGGGAAGGTGGCGTCGGAGCGGTAGACGAGGAGTAGCGGGCAAGCCCCCTCCTGATCTGCTCGAGGGAACTGAGCCTAAAGGTGGGGAGACGTGGTGGCGACTAGAAGTGCCGGAACCAGAAGCTCGCGTCATCTCGGCCAAGGCTACGTTGGCGCGAAGGGAGGCAAACTGGAGAAGGGTGGTGTGGAGGTACTGGTGGAGATAGGTGGTGTACTGAATAAGGGCGGAGAGAGGTGAGCTAGGGTCACCTGGGTTGGGGAAAAGGGTGTCCCCGTTGTCTAAAGCCAACCTCGGGAAGTAGGCGTAACGGGTGCACTGCTTCATGACGGGGTCGACGGTGCGAAGGAACAGGATGGCATCTCCTGCAGCCTCCTGTATGGCTCGAGACGCCTGTGTACAGACACCGGAAGTGAGGCCGTGCTCAATCCCTGCGGACACGGGCGCGGACGCAGGCGGACGGTGGCGGTGAACTCCGAGGTGAGCCTGTCGAGACGGTTGTGGTACACGTGGTAAGTCGGGGGAGGTGCGCCTGGGTAGAGGTGGTCCCAGATCTCCCGAAGAAACTGCGGAAAACCGGGAACGTGCACGGCGGTAGTCTCGGCGAGCAACTCTGCCATCTGTGACAGAGACAGAATTCAAATAAAGTGAGCGTTAAGTTTTAAAGCACAAACAGACAGAGAAACATTGGAAAAAGTTGTCAACACAACAAGTTCTATTCTACGTCGTCCAAGAACTAGGGCATCCTACAGGCAGTTAGGCTCTGATACCAAGCTCTGTGGCACCCCGATCCAGATGATCGAGTCACCCCATATACCAGTCCCAGAAACACTGGATATATGACAGCTTGATAAACAAAGGCAAAACCAAATATATTCATAAGGCTTCGAGTTTGCACAAATACAAGGTTACAACACGGGTGAGGCTCCAGCTCTTGCGCAACAGGCGCACACAACAGTATGTACATTATTTTTCTAACATCGAGCCTCTAGCGGAAGTCGTAGCGGAAGCGAAGATAATAGCGTGGCGATAGCGGCCTTATTCCACAGGGTCCTGCCTGGGACACGGGTTCCTAGTTCTCATAGAGCGGGTACTCGGCGGCTGGTTCAGCAGGGTCTGGCCACATGAAAAGCCAGGTAAGTACTTGAAGTACTCGCAAGACATCAGCCCAAAAACAAACAAAGTCTATCTATATGGCATGGCATGGTTCAGAAAGTAACATGGCATGAGATCGGTTGCGAGGATGAGTCCAAGCTTAACGGTTGGACATAACTTACCTACTTACCTTAGTAGGGGTGTTTTCTCGATATCAAGTGAGATCACGTTTCAACCTGGGGACAAGGCTAGAATCTAGATTTACACTCTCGAGAGGTTGCAACATTTATCCACACGTTGAAGTCTAGGCTTGTACCGCCGGTACCGAAGTACTAGAACCGATCATGGCGGCAGCACAAACCCACACTTCCACAACCGTTTATCCTACCCGGACACTCCCTGTATAGCCACCGACATAGCTCTACGCCTTATGACGAAGTGAATCCGGCACGTCCCCAACAGATGAGCGACGCCTAGCTCCGGAACCTTCACAAGACTAGCCCCGACCACAAAAGTAACCGACTAGACTTGCCAAAAGGGTGGCGTCAAAGGAGGCCTGATAAAACACTCAGTTATGGTCCGCCCATGTGAACGACGCATGGTTGTGCTGGGTGTTTGGTGAGTGGCACTAAGTGACTCAATCTAGTCGAGGGAGGTGATTATCTTCTTAGTCATTTTATTTGATTACAGACATCAACATTAACAAAGTAACACAAGGTAACCTCATAACAATAGCAGCACAGAATGTATCACTTGCATGCATAGATAACAACATAACAATAATAATAATACCCGAGTGACTGTGGCGGGAGACCCGGCCGGTGTCACTCGGGGGTTAGTGTTCACAAAATAATAACATAATGATTCAAACGGATGACGGTGGCGGGAGACCCGGCCGTTGTCATCGTAAAAGAATGAACCGAAAAGCACTCATAAAAATGAGAGGGCATCCATTCCACTCGAGGGTTACCCGACGTGGTGTCAGCCATCTCGGCAATAAGAACCAAATGGAAAGTCAGCTCCCAAACGTCGCAGTCCGGGTGGTCGATGCCATCCATATTTGACAGAGGGACAAGGCAAATAACTCTTTTGGCGAATGCCCCAACTCCGAGGATCATAAGACGACATTCGTCCGCTCCTCACCTCGGCGAAGAAGAAAGAAGCAAACAAAGCCCCGCAAGTGCGAGACGCACAGTTGTAATAATTTCCCCCATTCCTTCGTCTGAGGCGGTATCACCGGCCATTGTCTAGGGAACGGGAGTGTTGCACGGAATAAGCATCTATAAGGTAGTGCAGGAATTTAAAATGCGATATGACATGCGAGGTGCAACAGATATTAATTCAACAGTCAAAATATTTCCTAAGTTCGACCAAGTTTGAAATTGGGTTGGTGGCTTGCCTTCGGGTTCAGAGGTAATTCCTAATCCGTCGGAGAGGTTCGAATCTAAAAGAACAAGACAAAAATGCATCAAAAATCCCTCCTAGGGTATTTAAATAAATGCCAAAACAAATAATTCCAAATAATTCTTTTATGGTTCCATTTGAAAGAGAAAATTCAAACTAAGCCAACAAAATTGGTTTCATATTTTTCCGACTATTTTTCAGAGAGATATTGCATTTTGAATCTGGGTTTAAATTCTGCCTTTTTTAATAGAAAAAATAAAACAGGAAACGGTTCAGGGAAATGATTAAAAATCTGACCAGTGGGTCCCACTGGTCAGTGACTCATAAACGAAACGTTTTCTTCTCCACCGCGCGGGAAAACAGAAGGGGGTCCGGCGAAGCTCGGCGAACTCACCGGCGAGGTTTCCCGGCGGCTAGGGGGCAGGGGAGGCGAGGGAGAGGGTGCTGGGCGGCTCGGGAAGGCGGTCCGCAGCTCGTCGGCGAACTTGCGCTTGCTGGGGAGGTTGGGGGTGAGCAGAGCTTCGTCAACAGCGGCTCCGGCGTCCTGTCGATGATGGTTGCGGCGACTCCGGCCACCATTCACCCTGGCGAGCACGGCATCGCCATCGCCATGATCTAGGGAGGCTACTGGTATGGTTAATCGACGAACGGTGCCCCTCTGGCGAAGAATTTGTCCACGGCCGTGACGGCTAGGGCAAAATCGTCGCCGGAGTTGCGGTGCTCGTCAAGCTTTGATTGGAGCAGGGGAGGGCAGTGGGGAGGCTGGGAGGTGGATGCGGTGCTCTGGAGGTCGAGGGAGGGGGTTCTTATAGCGTTCCCGCACGGCGGCCTTCATCAATGCCGCGACGAGGTGTCAGCTCCGTGTGGAGGCGACGGTGGCGGTGCGTTGCGGGAGCGCTGGCACAGGAGGCGCACGAGGATAATCTCCGGCGACGGACCGGTCCGTGCGGCGGAGGAGGCGCTGACAGGAGGGTCCCGGCGGCACAGGGCTTGGACGGCGCGTCGGCTAGCGGCCCGAGCGCGTGCTGGATTCTCCTCCGGCGACGCGTGGCGACGGAGAGGTTCAGGGAGAGGAGGGGAACGTGCTGGGCTTGGTTAGGGTCGCGGGAAGCTGAACGCCGATGACCACAAAGTGGCGGCGCCGTCGGGCACGGCCTCGCCGGCGGTGATCACCGTTCTGTCCACGCCAGGAGTGACATTGACATGTTTCTCTCAGCTCCGTGCTCCAAATGAGGTGTGGTTTTCACCACTGTGTGCCAAATTCAAAATCCTCTAACTTTGCTGACTAAAGTTCCTTCAAATTTGAAAGTTGGTCCGACTAGTTTTTGTGAAATACAATACTGGTCAAAAAGGGTTTTTAAGTTTTGGAGGGGTAGATGGTATTAGATGGGTGTGCCCTTTTGTCTTGAGGTAGGAGGGATCAAGGGGAGTCTATCTATGCCCTGGATTCATCCTGGAAAAATAATTTGGACAGGTTTTAAAAATGTTTTGAGAAAATGGGCAGAACACAAAAAGAATTGTGGAGATAAAAATTCCCAAGTCATGGCCCCATATTTTTTTTATAAAAGTGACCCACATCAACTAGGGAGGGTTCCCTAATTTTTGCAGAATTTTTGGAGACATAAAAATAGGGGTTCCTTTGTAAGGTCAATGAAAAGGGTAATTTTTAAAAAGGAAAAAGAATTTCCCAAATAAATATTTATCCAGAGATAAAATCCCAAATGCAAGTACCAAGTGGGAGGGAAATGGAAAGCACAAGATCCCACTTGATTTATCATATTTGCAAAGGTTCAAGATTTTAAAAGAATTTCTTGGAGGTTTAAACCCAAATGCACATAAAATAATAAAATAATGCATTTTGGGAAAAATTGCAAAAAGGCCAAAATTCGGGGTGTTACAGGATCCTAGCAATCCTTGTGTGGGAGAGACACGCTCCGCTTTTTCATGTGAATACTCATGTTCTTCACTTATATTTGTTGAGTATTCTTAACTAGCTACTGCAGTGCTTTTAGCTCCTGTTTTTCATGCATCTCTTCGAGCTGTTAGCACTTGTTTATAAATACTCTCTTGCTGCATTATATTATCATTTGGAGAGTTTATGTTTAAATAAATTTATTGGTGTTTGTTTGGAAGAAAGAAAATGCTACATGTAGTAGTTGGTATTGGAAAGACATATGCATTCTTGTAGATCATTGTCTTGTTTTGATTTGATGCTTTGCAATTGTTTTGAGCTCTCAAGTAGATCATGTTTAAGCTCTTGCATCATGTAGTTAAAGCCTAGTAGTGGAAAACTACCGTAGAGCTGGTTGAGACTTGGGATGCATATTTGTTCTCTCTAAGGTCTAGATATTTTCTGGTAAAATGTTTGAGCAACAAGGAAGACAGTGTAGAGTCTTATAATACTTGCAATATGTTTTTATGTGATTCTTGCTGTACCGGTTTATACTTGTGTTTGCTTCAAACAACCTTGCTAGCCTAAACTCTGTACTGAGAGGGAATGCTTCTCGTGCATCCAAAACTTGAGCCAAAACCCATGCCATTTGTGTCCACCATACCTACCTACTATGTGGTATTTCCTGCCATTCCAAGTAAATATTTCATGTGCTACCTTTAAACTATTCAAAACTTTATTACTCCTTATTTGTGTCAATGTTTTATAGCTCATGAGGAAGTATGTGGTGTTTTATCTTTCAATCTTGTCATTTACTTCTGACAGACTTTCACCTGGACTAGTGGCATATACATCCGCTTATCCAATAATTTGCAAAAAGAGCTGGCAACGGGGTGCCCAGCCCCAATTAATTACAACTTTCATTAATAATTCTCTTCACATGTTTTGCCCTGATTTATCAGTAAGCAACTTAATTTTGCAATAGACACTCCTCCATGGTATGTGAATGTTGGAAGGCACCCGAGGATTCGGTTAGCCATGGCTTGTGTAAGCAAAAGGTTGGGAGGAGTGTCATCTATAAAGAAACTAAAATACATGTGTAAACAAAAGAGAAGAGGGATGATCTACCTTGCTGGTAGAAATAACGTCCTTCATGGGAGCCGCTCTTTGAAAGTCTGGTTGACAAGGGGGTTAGAGTGCCCACTACCATTCGTTGACAACAACAAACACCTCTCAAATACTTATTTTGTGCTCTCTATATGCTTTCGAAAACTTAAAAAGCTCTAGCACATGACTTAATCCCTGCTTCCCTCTGCGAAGGGTCTATCTTTTACTTTATGTTGAGTCAGTTTACCTACTCCTTTCTATCTTAGAAGCAAACACTTGTGTCAACTTTGTGTGCATTGATTCTTACATATTTACTTATTGCACTTATTATATTGTTTTATGTTGACAACTATCCATGAGATATACATGTTACAAGTTGAAAGCAAATGCTGAAACTTAATCATCCTTTGTGTTGCTTCAATGCCTTTTACTTTGAATTTATTGCTTTATGAGTTACCTCTTATGCAAAACTTTTTGATGCTTGTCTTGAAAGTACTATTCATGAAAAGTTTTTGCTTATATGATTCATTGTTTACTCTTTATCTATTTGTTAGCAAACTATAGATCATTGCTTTGAGTCACTTCATTCATGACATGAGCCTTGCAATATATTGATCAAGATTGTGTGAAAGCATGTCTCCTCAGAAATTATTTGTTGTTATCATTTTACCTACTCGAGGACGAGTAGAACTAAGATTGGGGATGCTTGATACGTCTCCAACGTATACATAATTTCTGCTGTTCCATGCTTATAGTATACCATTTGCTACATGTTTTATATACACTTCGTATCACTTTTATGCATTTTCTGGGACTAACCTATTAACAAGATGCCACAGTGCCAGTTCCCTGTTTTCTGCTGTTTTTGGTTTCAGAAAGTTACTTCTGGAAATATTCTCGGAATTGCACAAAACAAAAGGCCAGGTCCCTATTTTTCCAGCACGTACACGGAGTCCGAAGGAGAGACGAAGATGAGCCACGAGGTGGCCAAACCACCAGGTGGCGCAGCAGTGGGCCCAGCCGCGCCTGGAGGTGGTTTGGGCCCCTCGGGGGTCCGCCGACATCGCCCCTTCGCCTATTTATTCCCCGAGACGCGAAAACCCTAAAACACCGAGCCTTTCATCCAGAACATATTTGCAGGTTCCATCTTTACAAAGGGGATGATGGTAAGCTTCGCTCTAACCACTCGCTGAGAAATTGCAGGGAATTTGATCAACTTGCGATTGAACATATACTGCGACTGCAAAGAGATGGGCGTTTACCTCCTCAACTAGTGCAGATTCTATCGACTACATCACAAGCACAGCCTGTTCAGGCATATCCAGCACCGCAACAAGTACAACAAGCACAGTTATATTTCATACCACCTCAAACACAGCCTACTCAGGTGTATACTGCACCAGCACCAGCGCAACCGACACCAGTATACATGGTGCCAGCACAACCCATTACTGGAACACAAATGGCAGCAGCCGTGCACCAGATGCAGCAGGGAGACGAACAAAAATATCCCGTAACTCGTGGCCAGATGAACATGATCCAGCAAGGACGTCCCTCCAAAAGAGAGCAAAAATTACACACTCGACACGTCAACATGGCAGTCATGGCACCTCCAGCCGTTACAAATTTTTTGAAAGGATCAGAGACTCCGATTGTCTTCAATCGAGAAGACCACCCACCCGCAGTATATCGACCAGGGCATGCAGCCTTGGTACTCGACGCCCAAATCGGTGGCTACGCCATGACCAAGGTCTTTATGGACGGAGGTAGTGGCCTCAACATAATCTTTGCGGATACGCTGCGTAGAATGAACAAACCAGTCGAAAATCTGCCAAAATCCGCAAATACCTTCCACGGTATCGTTCCAGGCAAAGCAGTGCTCCCAGAAGGCGTCATACAACTCGATGTTACGTTTGGAGATTGATACGTCTCCAACGTATCCATAATTTCTGCTGTTCCATGCTTATATTATACCATTTGCTACATGTTTTATATACACTTCGTATCACTTTTATGCATTTTCTGGGACTAACCTATTAACAAGATGCCACAGTGCCAGTTCCCTGTTTTCTGCTGTTTTTGGTTTCAGAAAGTTACTTCTGGAAATATTCTCGGAATTGCACGAAACAAAAGGCCAGGTCCCTATTTTTCCAGCACGTACACGGAGTCCGAAGGAGAGACGAAGATGAGCCACGAGGTGGCCAAACCACCAGGTGGCGCGGCAGTGGGCCCAGCCGCGCCTGGAGGTGGTTTGGGCCCCTCGGGGGTCCGCCGACATCGCCCCTTCGCCTATTTATTCCCCGAGACGCGAAAACCCTAAAACACCGAGCCTTTCATCCAGAACATATTCGCTGCCACCGCCTTCGTCAACCCTAACTCGGGGGGTTCCTGAAGCTCTTCCCGGCACCCTGCCGGAGAGGGGAATCATCACCGGAGGGCTCTACATCGCCATGCCCGCCTCCGGAGTGATGCGTGAGTAGTTCATCCTTGGACTATGGGTCCATAGCAGTAGCTAGATGGTTGTCTTCTCCACTTGTGCCATCATGTTTAGATCTTGTGAGCTGCCTATCATGATCAAGATCATCTTATTGTAATGCTACATGTTGTGTTTGCTGGGATCTGACTTATATTGATACCTATGTGGAGCTGAATATTATATTATCATGTCTATGTCATTTGTGATCTTGCATGCTCTCCGTTACTTGTTGAAGACTTGGCCACGTGAATACTTGTAACTCCAAGAGGGGGTATTTATGCATGATAGTTGGGTTCAACCTCTATTTAACCTGGGATAGTGACAGCAAGTTCTAAGGTTGTAGATGTGTTGTTGCCACTAGGGGTAAAACATCAATGCTTTATTCAAGGATGAATGTATTGTTTACATTACGCACATTACTTAATGCAATTGTCTGTTGCTTGCAACTTAATACTGGAAGGGGTACGGATGTTAACCGGAAAGTGGACTATTTAGGCATAGATGCATGCTGGATAGCGGTCTATGTACTTTGTCGTTATGCCCAAATGAATCTCATAGTAGACACCACAGCTCACACATGCATGTTATATGCACTTATCAATTGTCAATTGCCCAGCTGTAATTTGTTTACCCAGCATGTTAGTTATCTTATTGGAGAGACACCACTAGTGAACTGTGGACCCCGGTCCATTCTTTTACATCTGAAATACAATCTACTGCAATCATTGTTCTCTACTGTCTTATGCAAACAAACATCATTTTCCATTCGATACGTTTAACCCTTTGTTTTTAGCAAGCCGGTGAGATTGACAACCTCACTGTTAAGTTGGGGCAAAGTAGTTTGATTGTGTTGTGCAGGTTCCACGTTGGCACCGGAATCCCTGGTGTTGCGCCGCACTACACTCCTCCACCAACACCTTCGAAGCAAATCTCGTTTTCCTACTGGTCCGATTAAACCTTGGTTTCATACTGAGGGAAAACTTACTGCTGCACTCATCATACCTTCCTCTTGGGGTTCCCAACTGACGTGTGACGTACAAGCAATTGTTTCTGGCACTATTAACCTAGAGCCACCAGAGATCCTACTCACTTCAGAACCGAGTCGATTGAGTTCGAAGTGGTCGATTGGAAGTCACAATACCATGCAATACTTGGGCGCCCCACTTTCGCTCGATTCATGGCCGTCCCACACTACGCCTACCTCAAGCTCAAAATGCCAGGGCCAAAAGGGTCATCACGATCAACGGGAACTTTCAAAGGTCAGATTCATGTGACCGTGACTTCAGCAAAATCTCAGAGATGTATGGGATGGAGCAATCATTCGCCAAACTCGAGGTTTCTAACGACCACACACTTCTGCGGAACACAAGAGGTTAGCATCCGACAGACAATTCAATGCAACCAACGACACGAAAAAGCATCAAGTGCACCCAACTGATCCCTCAAAAACAGTCAACATATCATCGAGTCTTACCAGCAACAGGAAAATGCACTCGTCGAATTTCTCCGTAAAAACTGGGAAATATTCGCATGGTGCCCAGCTGATATGCCAGGTGTCCCCAGAGAGTTCGCCGAGCATTCTCTACAACTCAAGCCAGGGTCTAGACCAGTCAAGCAAACTATGCGCCGTGTTTCCGATCCCAAAAGAGGTGCAATCGAGGCAGAAGTTGATAGGTTACTTGCTGCAAAGTTCATTCGAGAAATCAAAAAGGCAGACTGGGTTGCTAACCCAGTACTGGTCGAAAAGAAGCACTCAGACACCCTGCGGATGTGTGTAGATTTTACAGCCCTAACAAATGCTGTCCAAAAGATCACTTTCCATTACCACGAATCGATCAGATCATCGACTCAACAGCAGGATGCGCTCGGTTATCATTTTTGGATGCATATTCAGGATACCATCAAATTCGGATGAAAGAAGAAGACGAAGACAAAACAGCATTCATAACCCCACTCGGGGTCTACTGCTACACAACCATGCCTTTCGGGCTCAAAAACGCAGGCGCAACCTACCAGCGCATGATGCAAAACTGTCTACAAGAACAGATAGGACGCAATGTTCAGGTCTACGTCGACGACATCGTCATCAAGACTGAAAAGGAGGACACATTAATCAGTGATCTACAGGAGACATTCAAGAATCTCAATCGATACAACATCAAGCTTAACCCAAAGAAATGCACCTTCGGTGTCCCAGCTGGACAACTCTTGGGTTATTTGATATCTGCACGTGGAATCGAAGCAGACCCAGAAAAGATACAAGCTATACTCACAATGAATAGACCTACCAAACTCCATGAGGTACAGCAGCTAGCTGGTCGAGTAGCAGCACTCAGTCGATTCATCAGTAAACTAGGCGAAAAAGCACTTCCATTTTACAAATTGATGAAGAAAGCAGACAAGTTCGAGTGGACGGATGAAGCTGAAGCCGCTTTTCTCGAACTCAAAAAGATGCTCACAAGCCCGCCAATCCTCGTAGCACCTAAGGAAAATGAGCCACTCTACCTATATATCTCAGCCACCAACCGAGTGGTCAGCACAGTGCTGGTGGTCGACCGCATGGAAGAAGGACATAGTCAAAGCATACAGAGGCCAGTATTACGTAAGTGAAGTTCTTTCCCCGTCCAAACAGCGGTACCCACAATATCAGAAATTGGCGTACGCCGTATTCATGACTCAAGAAAGCTGGCGCACTACTTCACAGAACACCCGATAACGGTGGTCAATAAATCAGCGATTGGAGACGTCCTCACAAACCCCAACGCAACGGGGCGCGTAGCAAAATGGCTCATCGAGCTGGGGCCACTAGGAATCAAGTACGAACACCCGAAAGCCATCAAATCACAAGTCCTACCCGATTTTCACACCGAGTGGGTAGAAGCCCAATTGCCAGGGGTACCTGACGTATCAAATTCCTGGACAATGTATTTCGATGGGTCCAAAAAGAATGAAGGAGCAGGAGCGGGCGTCATACTCATATCACCAAAAGGCGACAAACTGCGCTATATCTTGCAAATGGGTTTCGAGTTCCCATCAAATAACGAGGCCGAATACGAAGGTCTAATCCATGGCATGCGCATGGCAAAAGCCATGGGATGCACTCGACTAATGATTTATGGCGACTCTAACTTGGTTGTGCAGCAAACAATGAAGGCATGTGATGCAATCGCAGACAACATGATCGCTTATCGGGATTTGTACAACATAATGGAGGGCAGCTTCGATGGCTGTGAACTACGACACATAGGGAGAGAAAGCAATGAAGAGGCCGACAAATTAGCCAACATTGCTTCCACAAAAGCACCAGTCCCGCCGGGTGTTTTCTTTGAACGAATAGAACGTAGGTCAATCGACAAACGACCATCGGCTACGACACAGCTACAGACAAAAGCAAAGCGCCAAGCACAGAGGATCCTCCGATTGAGGTACTTCTCATTGAGCCAATATGGACTCAACCTTTTCTCGCATACATACTTCGCAATGAACTACCAGAAGATACAAACGAGGCCAGACGTGTCACTCGACGGGCAAAAGCATACACCATCATAAACGGTGAGTTGTACAAACGCAGCACCTCAGGTATGTTCCAAAGATGCATTGCACTCGAAGATGGCAAGGATCTCCTTCGGGACATTCATGCCGGTACTTGCGGGCACCACGCGGGCAGTCGATCACTCGTAGCCAAAGCCTTCCGAGCAGGGTTTTACTGGCCTACAGCGCTAAGGGATGCAGAGGACATAGTCAAAAGATGCATTGGTTGCCAGAAGTTCGCTTCCAAGCCACATGCACCCGCATCAGCTAAAAACCATACCATTAGCATGGCCTTTTGCCCAATGGGGGCTTGACATGGTGGGACCACTGAAGAAATCATCAAAAGGAGGTCATACTCACTTGCTAGTGGCAGTCGACAAATTCACCAAATGGATCGAAGCAATCCCTATCGCAAGCTCAACAGCTTCTACGGCAGTTCGTTTCATACAATCGATCATGTATCGATTTGGAGTAATGGATAGCATCATCACTGATAATGGTACAAACTTCACGGCGGAAGAGTTCAAATCCTTTTGCAAGGAACAAAACATCAAATTAAACTACGCCTCTGTGGCACATCCACAATCCAATGGGCAGGTTGAAAAGGCCAATGGACTCGTATGCAGTGGCATCAAAAAGAGACTCTTAGTACCACTCAAAAGGGCCGCGGGTGCATGGGTAGAAGAACTTCCATCAGTATTATGGAGCTTACGGACCACTCCAAACGCCTCCACACAGTATACACCGTTCTTCATGGTCTATGGTGCGGAAGCAGTATTACCATCTGACGTCAAGTTTAATGCACCACGAGTGGAAGCATATGAAGAAAACGACGCGAACAAGGCACTCGAAGATGCAGCCGATTTGCTGGAAGAAGCACGCAATACGGCTTTGGCACGAACAGCCGTTTATCAACAAGACCTCCGCAACTACCATAGTCGTCGATTACGCACACGGTCCTTCATGGTGGGAGACTTGGTGTTGCGGGAGAAACAGAAGAAAGTCCATAAACTTGCATCACCTTGGGAAGGACCTTACATTGTCACAGAAGTCATCGAAGGAGGAGCCTATCGATTGAAGAACGCAAAGACGGGCGAAGTAGCATCAAACCCATGGAACGTGGCGCACCTGCGTCGATTCTATGCATAGATCTTTTAACCTCATATGTAATAGCATATAAGGCCAAAGAATCAGCAAGTTTCAGACGCACTCTTTTCCCTTACCAGGGTACCTAAGGGGACTGGAAGGTTTTAATGAGGCGGCTTGCTGATCGAACACATATTTTGAATAAAGATACATGTTCCTCCATATTTCTCATATATGCTTTTACGCTACTCAACCAATCGGGAACTCGATCGTAAAAACATAAGCATCAAAATTCTAGCTCAAAAATCAGTGAACACAAAGACTTACAGCCCACTCGACATGCTCGGGGGCTGGGTCAAACAGACAACCCAAACCCACTCGACATGCTCGGGGGCTGGGTCAAACAGAAACCCAAAATCATGCTCGGGGGCTGAGTCAAACAGGAAACACAAACCCACTCGAAAACTCGGGACCTGGCACAAATCAAAAACACAGATGTGTTACCCGGAACTATCTTGATTATACCATGATAAGTCAGGTCCAAAATAAAACGGCGTCTTCTGCGGTCAAAAATCTGAGCATTGGGCCCACACAGACATGTCTTGTCAAAGCGGCAGTGCACGCCTAAGATGTCACAATTGACTCAGGTGTAAGTTAGCATTCACATTCGAGTGGTGGGTTCGAGACTACAATCGACGCAAATTCGACTAGCAAAGGTACTCCCATGGGAGCATATCAAAAATTTGTTGCGATTGATCAAAAAGGAGCAAAATTATTGAGATTATCCTCTACTTCAAACGAAATAAAGCATAATCTCGGGGGCTACTCCCATGGGAGCGCTGACGCGCTCCCATAGATTTCAAAGACAAAATATTTCGATTGACAAAAAGCAGAGTAAAAGGATGATTTGAGATTGTCCTCTATTGCAAGACAATAAACCACAATCTCGGGGGCTACTCCCATGGGAGCGCTGTCGCGCTCCCATAGATTTCCAAACAAGGTAAGAAAAATTCACTCGAATACAGGCTCGATTGAAAGCATTAAGTACTTCACAAAGCAAAGAATCAAACTTCATAAATTCCCGAACTATGCCAATCGCAGATGTTTCGGATGCTGCATACGCAAATGTAAAGGTAAGACCCGCCGAGCAATCGAGATGGGCCGAGGGACGCTCCAACAGTGTTTTCCCTTGAAATTTTCCGTGTCAACAGACATGATGAAAATCCTGACGGACGCGTTAGGTATCAAAAGTTAAACTGCAGAACGAATCAGTAAGACCTACAACGGCCTGAGTCGAGTCTGTCCAGTATGTTCCAGCTTCGAGTCCGGGGACTCGAACCTGATTGAAGGCTAGTATGGTTTCGCCCAAATGTGCGGTTAACTGAGCTCGATTTTCGAGTGAATCAGGCCTACTATGTCAATATCCCTAGGCAAAAGTTTCAAAAGTGTTCCAGCTTCGAGTCCGGGGACTCGAACCTGATTGAAGGCTAGTGTGGTTTCGCCCAAATGTGCGGTTAACTGAGCTCGATTTTCGAGTGAATCAGGCCTACTATGTCAATATCCCTAGGCAAAAGTTTCAAAAGTGTTCCAGCTTCGAGTCCGGGGACTCGAACCTGATTGAAGGCTAGTGTGGTTTCGCCCAAATGTGCGGTTAACTGAGCTCGATTTTCGAGTGAATCAGGCCTACTATGTCAATATCCCTAGGCAAAATCTTTCGATTGCATTCCAGGCTCGAGTCCGGGGACTCGAGTCTGACTGAAGGCTAGTATGGTTTCGCCCAAATGTGCGGTTAACTGAGCTCGATATTCGAGTGAATCAGGCCTACTATGTCAGTATCCCTCGGTTAGCATACACATACAATTGAAACAAATTAGAGCTTGAAGAATTACATCGGGTCAGAGAACAAGCTAAGAAAACTATGACGTGCACGATGAAGGGAGCACATGCTCGACTCTTCGAGGCAAGCAAGTACTCGGGGGCTAATGACGAGGTTATACTCTGCGGGTACCCCAGCATAAGGGTACCTGGTGCACGTGATGATCAAAGAAGCCCAAGGATTAATCGAAGCCCACGAAGAAAGGCCCAAGACGAAGAGTGTTTTCCAAATTAGATCAAATAATAGTCGGTTAAGATTTTCCATACATGTAACCTTGGTCGGTTGTGTTTCCCGAGACCTAGCCTCCTATATAAAGGCTGGGAGGGTGATCGATCAAGGACAAGCAATCCGTAGCCACCGAAACCTCGACGAGATCCACTGCTCGTCGAACCCTTGTAACCTCCATATTCAAATCACAAACACAGACAAGCAGGAAGTAGGGGTTTTACCTCACTTGAGGGCCCTGAACCTGGATAAATCCAGCTTGTCAGCCGTCGATTCCGCCAATACTACGCGTTCTCTACCACACAATCAACCCTAGGTATAGCAACCATGGGAATTGCCGAGGGCACACCTCGACAGTGGGAAAATCATTACCTTTCATGGTGTTCTTCTTATTGGCCAGCTCCTTGGCCTTGTCCATGATTTTTCCATCTCCATGTTGCCGCAATCGTTGTCGGATATTTTCATCTTCAGCAGCTTTGCTCTTGTTTCTTGCTTCTTGTTCGATTTCATTTTCCTTGGATTCTTTCTCCAGAGCTGCTTCATATTCTTGTGTATTCATAACCTCTTCCTCATCATCAGTTCCTATTTTCTCACCAGAAGCAACAACATTTTGAGATGACTCATCATCACCATAGTCAGTCATATCCAGCTGTTTTTCTCCCTACGTCCCTTGCTGTTCATTTTCCTCTAACCTTGTTCTCTTCAGATTGGTGCGTAACTGTGATGCCAGGATTCTTTCTTCCATTCTCTGAACCTCAACCATCACTCTCTTCTCTGTTTCCTCTTGAATTAGTTTGGTCAACTCTTCTTTGGTGAAGAGAAATCTCTCCTCACTCCCCGAAGCTGCCCAATGTTGAACATCGTTGAGCTACTTTCAGCATTTGCTTTTGTTTCTTGTTTGGATTTTTCTCCTCCAAATCCATCAGATGACGGAAGCTGGATCCCTCAATCAACATACCATTTCCATCCAATAGACCTCCTTGCTCAACCACTTCTTCCACGTCATAGTAGGCATCATAAATGTAAGGATCTGTTGTTATTTCTGCAGAAGGAGGCACAAGTTCAGGATCTCTAACCCCAACACGCGCCCTTGCCTGCTGAAATTTCACCAAGGCTGGTATATCCACTTCCTGAACCACACCAAGGGGAGAGGCAGCTTCGCATACACCTCTGTAGCGCATTAGTTCGTCAGGGATCCCACCTATCTTGATCCAAGTAGAATATAGCTTAGCTTTTGCCATTGAAGCTGAACTCCATTTAGATACTGACACAGAAACCCCAGTGCCCTTCAGTGTAAAATCATCAAAACCTAGCACTCTGTCCAGAACCTCATTGCTGGGAAATTTAACCCGGAGCCTCTTGCTGTCAATTTGTTTCACTTTCCAATCCCATCTTGCCTGAAAAGATCTTTCCAATCCCGCTTCCAGCTTCGAGACTGATGGCGTCCCACTCTTCACTTGTAGCATGACCATGATGTTAGTATTACCACTGTTGACTTTTTTGGTACTCTGAGCATAGAAGCAGCCAAGGCCCTTTGCACCAAATCCCACAAGCTGAATAACCGGTTTTGGTTGATTTGGTAAGACACACGCACCTGTAGCATGAGAAGTCTTGGTACAGATATCACACAACAGTTTTTCCTTGCATTCCTACGTGCTGTGAGCATCACTTGTACACTTCTGACAGTAAACCTTCTTGTTCTGCTGATTCACACCACCCCCTGCAGTCTTTTTGCCATTGCCACCGTTGTTGATCATCTATGCCTTAGGAGAAGTAGTTGTAGTAGAAACTGCAGGATTTGCAGAGGTACTAGTTCCACTCCCTCCAGATGCAGATCCCTGAGGTGTCTTCCCTGGATCACTTGATGCTTGAGTGGGGATTACCTTTGGCTTGTAGCTGACAGGGTTCCTCCAGTTGCTGTTTCGATAGTTGCCAGCGTTGTTGCTGAAGTTGTTGTTGTTGTTGTTGTTGAATTGCCCTCCATTGCCGTTGTTGTTGAAGTTAGGCCCCGGCGGGCGGCCACCACCGCCCTGCCACGGCCTCTGCCCCCGCCTCCATTGCCCCGGTACATCCTCTGCGCGGATCCGTCCCCAACTCCAACCCTAGGCCACTCTTCCACCTGCCTTTCTCCTCTATGTGCCGCCACCCAGATGTGGTTGAAGATGGGATCGAGATCGTGTGAGGATAGGGTTTGTGGCGAGAGAGGATTCGATTCTCTACCTTTTCCTTTTTGGCACTCCAGGATAGCCCTCTAGCTCCGCGTGTCGATAACGGAGGGGAACGGCTACCAACTCTGCCGTTACCTTGTCCAAACTAAATTTTCGCCGCTGCAAAGACATCTCCAAGTTTGGGCAGCGGAGGCGGACGATGATCTCTGCAAGCAGAACCCAAATTGATCCATCTCAGAGTTGGTCTTCGCAGTTGCCCATCAACCACCAGCGGTCGCCTCTGCTTTGACCTCCTGGACGCCTCTGGCTGCCGTCGTCTGCAGATCGGGGCACTCCATCCTCCTTCAAGCTTGTCATGAGGAATGACACTCGGAGGCGGCGTGGATGCCGGCACCGAGATCGGAGCTTCATCATCGTCAGACTGTTCATCGTCAGCCAAGCACCAGAATCGGCCTCCGAAACCAGCCGACCTCAATCTGTCAACCCTCAGCCTCTGATCTCCATCTGAAACCCGTATTCTCTGAGAGTTTCTCCCCCCAATTCCACTTCTGCTTCCTCTTTTTCAACCTCCTGCTGACCCGGGCAAACAAATTCCCCGCGCTCTTCGCCGGATGCAATTGGAAACGAGCTGCTATGCTTGCCTGGTATCTATGCTCTATCGGCGAGGTTCGAGACGGTGTCCAGTCCTCCACCGAAGAGAGAGGAAGTCTCACCAGATCCTCGCCGAGTTGCAGTAGGCCCGCCATAGCTTGATCCTCGAGTTCCCACTGCAGTCTCGCCGCAGCCCTCGAAGGAGGAGATCTGCGCCGAAACACCCGAAACTCTTCTTCCTCCTCCCATCCGCTCATGCGCCTCCTCTGCCCTGACTGGGACTCATCCGCCAAATCACCCCTCGAAACTGTCATACATGGAGCAGCGAAGCTCGGCGGCGAGCTCGTCGATCCAGAATATGAGGGTAAGGGGGGCGTACGGGCGGCGGCGCCTAGCATCTCCTTGAGGCCAGCGCAAACGCCATGGTCCGCGACTCCGCAAGCGCCACGGCTCGTGATTCCGGGGGCCCCGCGAGGCGGATGAACAGGGAGCACTGCTCCCGACCCCGCGCGATGAGATTCCCCGGTCGACAGCACAGCGCGAATCCAGTCGTGGAGGAAGGAAGCGAATCCGCCATTTTCGCCCTCGAGAGCGCGAGAGCGAGCGAGAGACGTGTCCATTTTGTGAATATGCTACTTATCTGTAGCATTTTAGGTCACGAGATGGCTAGGTGACGCGCGCTCGAGCGGTTGCTCGGTCTCGCGTTCGCGTGCACGCGCAGCGCATGGGTGGGACGTGGGTGGGTCCCACCCACGTGGTCTTCTTCCTTATCCCTTTTCTTCTTTCTCTCCTACCTTTCCCCACCCGAGACAGCGACGGCGACGAAAATCACAGGCCGAGACGGCGCAGGCGAAGCCGCGCGGAGGCGCGGCTGAGAAGGCGGCCGTCGAGGATGAACTTAACGAGGGGGGGTGGGGTGCGGTGCT
The DNA here is from genome assembly GCA_947311845.1 of Poa pratensis. Classification (NCBI taxonomy): domain Eukaryota; kingdom Viridiplantae; phylum Streptophyta; class Magnoliopsida; order Poales; family Poaceae; genus Poa; species Poa pratensis. The sequence goes on along the minus strand of CAMZMU010000061.1, from coordinate 35,302,231 downwards.
CGCCGGCTACGAGCTCCGGTGTGCGGGGGGCTTAGAGGGATGATCGGCGGCGGCGGAGGCCGCGGTTCGAGAAGGGCGGGGCGGCGAGGCGGTCGCGGTAGCGCCGCCGACCGCGGGAGCGGAGGCAGGCGGTTAGGCCGGCGACGGGAGCGAGCTGACGTCGACTGGTTGAAACGCGCACGTGGACTGGTCGAAAAGCGCGCACGCAAGCTAGCCTCGCCCAGGCGGGATGGGATCTCCGCGCCACCGCCGGGACGACGCGCGGCCCAGCACGAGTCCAGGCTGCAAAAGCCAGGAAAAACGTTCTCCCAGCTAGACCCACGAAACAGAGCTGAACTAGTGTAGTGTGCCTTGCGCTTGTGGCTTGATATACTAAACTATCCGGCTGCCATGTGACGTGAGATCTATAATTTCGACATCTCCGAGGGATCTGTCTGACGCACGCTCATTTGGAATCCTAGTACGTCAACGTCATAGAACAATGGATGCATCTCCAACGACACACCACCCTGGCCTGGGTATTCTATATCGTCCGGTGATTTATTTTCCGCGTGTGATCCCGATATTCGTCGGATTACGTAACGAGAGCATTGCACTTCCCGTGATTTATTTGCTGCGTGTAACGGTGTCGATTGCGAAGTGTTTTTTTTTGCAACACACAATATAGATGCAGAGCTCAAATACACGAGCATGCTCACCCCTATGAACACACATACACATATCATATCCTGTGAGCACCTCCAAAGACAGGGTCGGTGGTCGGGTCTTGAAATAGACGAAGTCACCACATTCGCTTCTCTATCAATGAAAAAGTCATCTACCATTAAAGAATAATCCGTTTTTAATGAGACATATCAGTTTTAAACCAGGGGTTTGAACTTTGATTGACTGGAGATATAAACACTCTCCTAACCATCCTACCACAAGTTGACTCTCACATCCGTCCGGTTTAGGGATTGAGAGCTTGCATATAACTCATCTAGAAAAAGAGTTTGCACTTAGGTTGTTTCTTCCGCCTCTTGTACGAGAGCGTCGAGAGACGCCTGATCTAAATTAACACGGACCGACAGACGTGCAGTCATCAAGAAATCAAGATGTGAAAAGATCCAAAGGAAAGAGAGAGGGCCAAAGCAGTGGTTAAAGCAAGGCAAATATTTAGAAATATTCTTTGGGTAAATGGATATGAATACATACTCTTTCGTCAATAAATAAATGAATTGCCAAGCCATGTGTGTGGACGCATAATGGAGATATTCGTCGTCCAGATAGACTCGGATAAATAAAAAATGAATTGCCAAGCCATATTTATGTTACTTTGCTTGATTCTCTCGTCCGGATAGACTCGTGAGAACATGCATCTAGGCTCGTGGAGCATGATATTTTTTTCGGATAGTGCATGATATTTTGATGGCAAGTTTATGGTTAATTTGTAGGAACGAACTCGCCAAGTTTACAAACTTTTTTTATACTCCAAATGCTAAAGAAAAGTCTACCCGGACGAGAGAATCAAGCAAAGTAACATATTGTCATTGGCCGGCCAAAATGGAGATATTCGTCGGATTTCCTAAAAAAAAAATGGAGATATTCGTTGCTCTCACGAGTCATCTTTGATCTTCCGGTCGTTCTCACCACCGGATGACAATTGGCGAAAGCTTATAATTATAAATAATCTGATGTAACACTCACGAATCGGTAGACTAAGGATGACTCCAACGGGGCGACGCATCGAGTCCGCGCGCCTCCGTTCCTGTCCGCGGGGGCCAAAAACACGGCCCAACGGGGCGACGCAAACGGACCGCGGTCCGTTTTTTGGTCCGCCGCGACGCATCCCTGGCCCAAATTTGGGTCACCGATGCGTCGGGGCGGACGCGCGGCGGAGTGAAAACGCGTCCGCGCGTCCACGCGTGGCGTCCGCCCCGAGCCCACATGTCAGCGACAGGGCACCGGTCAGCTTCCCCCTGGCCCAGTCCTTTTTAATGCCAGGGGATAGGGACGGCCAGCCCCCACCAACCCCACTTCACTGCCCCACTGCCGCACCGTCTCCGGCGACCAAACCCTAGCCAAACCCTAGCCCACTGCCACCGTCGCAATGCCGCTCCGGTGGCCTGGATTCGGCAAGGCCAAGAATGACGGTGAGGCGGGGTCATCCTCTGGCCGCCGCCGCTACATCTCACCTCCCCCTTCCCCACCTTCCCCACCTTCTCCCCCTTCCCCACCTTCTCCCCCGGCGCCGGTGCCCGCCGTCTACGAGCTCGCGCCGCCCGGCGGCGCGTTGCGCGACCGCGTCTACGTGCGGAAAGAGGACTGCCAGTGGTACTGGGACCACGCCACCCCGCTGCCGTGGCCAGATGTCAAGCTCCCCGAGCATTGGCACCTGAACCCGCAGCGCATCCCGGTGCCCCCGATGCCCACGAGCGAGCGGGCACGGGATGAGGAGATCGAGCGGCGCCGCCGGCGCCTCCCGGCCGAGCTCCGCAACGACCCCGCCTTCGCGGCCACATCCCGTAACTGGGTGGAGTGGTTCCGCGACGAGCACAACCTGCGGCGGCAGGCCCTCTACACGCGGGCTCCGACGCCGCCATCTGGGCGTTGGACACCGCCACCGCACACGCGGCGCCGGGACGCACCGCCAGTGCCGCGCGCGCTGCGGATTGGGTCGCCGCCGCCGCCGCGTGCGCTGCGGATTGGATCGCCGCCGCCGCCGCGCGTGAAGACGGAGGTGGATCCCGAGCTCGAGGCCGTCTTCGAGGCCTCGCGCAAGCAGATGGTGGAGGACGAGCGCAAGCGCTGGGCCATCGTCCTCGCCAACGTCGCCAGGGAGCAGGAGGCGGCCCTGCAGGCGCAGCAGGCGGCGGTCCTGGAGGAACCACAGCCATGGTGGCAGGCCATGGACGAGGACCTGCCACCGGCGCCTCCGCTGCCAGAAGGCCTGCGAGGGCAGCGCTGGGTCTTCAATGGCGGCGCCTGGGAGGTGGAGCAGGCGGAGGAGGAGCAGCCGCCCACGCCGCCGGTCGTGGTCCCACCGCAGGCAGGCGGCGGACCACTGGCGCACCTCTGGAGGCAGCCGGACTACGTCATTCTCGATGGGGATGACGAAGAGGAGTAGAAGCCCGCGAAGGGCAAATATTGCAGTTTTTAAATATTTTTGTTTTTAAAAATATTATGTAAAAAGGCCGTTTGTGGCCCACCCCCTATATATAAATAGAAAAGGCCCATATATGGCCTGTTTAGCTAAAAAAAAAACCCAGGGCGGACTCGATGCGTCGGGCCGTTGGCGCACTGCCACCAACGGCGGACAGGGGCGGACTGGACGCGTCCTGTAGGCGACGCAAACGGACCAAACGCGCGTCCGTTTGCGTCGCCCCGTTGGAGTCATCCTAAAGGAGCAAAACATGGCAGCGAATTGGTCCAGGATGTTTTGTAGTGGAGCTTCACTTTCTCAAAGGATGGATTAAATTATGACTGGCGTCCCCGCTTTACTAATTAATCCAGAGAAAAAACAGCATGTAAGGTGTCAACATTATGCGATTCGGGTTTCATTGCACCAGCTCAAAAGGTGAAGAGAAAAGACTCCACACACCGAAGGCTCTGGAGATTAGGCCAATTGGGTGCTTCCACTTGAAGTTCGTTTTCCGAATCTCTTGAAAAAGCAATAACGTGTAACAGAGCATTTGTTGTCCATACACATATAAAGTACTCCAAAAAAATCCTCTGATACAGGAAATTTTCGTTTTGCTGATCCACAAACAAACATGCGAATATTGAATGGTTTATATTCCAAAAAAAAAAAAGAACATAACACTCGGTGCCATCACATTTGATATTGCAGTGCAAGCTCTTAGCCCATATCTTAATGGGCTTTACCGAACTGGAGCAACTCTTTCTCTTTCTTTCGGCCCCTTATCCACATCCACAGACCACAACCCTCCATCTCCGCTCGCGACCAAACTCTGCGCCATGCCACTGCCGCTGCCCGCCGTGGGCACGGCCCCCGCGGCGCCGCTAGCTCCGGCCACCTCCGTCCCGGCCGCGAGTCCGCTTAGATATCGCCCCATGCGAATCCACGCATCTCTTTCCACCGCATCCTCTCCTTCGACCTCGGCGGTCTCCAGCCCACGGCCCCCGCCGGCGGCGAGGCATTCTCGCAAGCACCTATCGGGCAGAGGCGACACCACGGCGAGGCCCTCAAAGGACAGGGTCTTCTTCCTCGACGTCAACCCGATCTGCTTCCGCGGCTCTCAGCGCAGCCTCGGCGCCTTCGCACGCTGGCTTTCCCTCTTCTTCGCGCACGTCAGCCTCCGTGACCCCGTCGTCGCCGTGAGCACGCCCTCCCAAACTGTCATCTTTGCGTGCTGTTTCTAGCGATTTCTTACTCTCCCGTTTTGCTAGGTATTCGACGGGCCGGGCGGGAATGAGTACCGGAGACGGCTGATGCCGTCCTACAAAGCCCACCGGACTCGTGGCGTAGGCACCGGTGCCGATTCGCGCGTAGTCGACGTGCTACGCGAGTGCAATGTTCCGGTGGGTGAATAAGCTCTTTGGATAACTCTGATGCTAATATTATTATTTGAACAACTCTGTTCCAGTATGTGATCCACAATGCTCTCTTTGGGCAACTCCGATGCTAATATCACTATTTTGTGAATGGCAAACTCAGATTGTGCAAGTCGATGGATATGAGGCTGATGATGTAGTGGCTACCTTAGCTGAGCAAGTGTTACAGAAAGATTATAGAGTTGTCATTGCCTCACCAGATAAGGACTTCAAGCAGCTGATATCTGAAGATGTTCAGTTAGTTATGCCCATTCCTGAGATTGGCCGATGGTCCTTCTATACACTGAGGCATTATGTTGCACAGTACAAATGCGTTCCAACTGCAGATTTAAGCCTCAGTGAGTGTATACTTTTTCTGTTAATCCGCAACCACCATCCATTTTTTATGTCATCATTTGCACTCTGGTTCTATCTTGTCAACTAATAAATTAGAAGTTAATGCTACGTAGGATGCTTTATGGGCGACGAAGCAGATGGTGTTCCTGGAATCCAGCATCTGGCTCCTGGTTTTGGTCGCAAGACTGCAGTGAAACTACTCAACAAACACGGTTCATTAGAAAACTTGCTTAAGACAGCTGCTATTAGAACTGTTGGCAAGGTGTATGCCCAGGATGTTCTCGTCAAGCATGCAGATTACTTGCGGAAAAACTACGAAGTTCTTAGCTTGAAGAGGTATGAATGTTGTCATATAAAACACTCAGCACTTTTATTGCTCATACCATACCTTGGAAATATATATGATCTCTGCATTGTAGAGTCAGTATAGAAAGCTTAGTGTACTATTAAGGTATGGAACTTATATTGTATCTTATTATCACGCAATAGTGTGTTAATATAGTAGCATAGCAGAATAAGCCATGGAACTTACATTGTATCAAAATTGCTCTCTGTAAGGAAGCAGTTAGGGCCTTTAGTCTTAAAGCATGCTGAATAAAGATGATGATGCTGTATGACAATCTGGTTCGGTTGTTACCTAAAGTTTCTGTAGATGGTCGTAGTAGTTGTTTGGTGGCAGTGCAAAACTTATGTCTGGTGTGCGGGATGTGAACTGAAGTTGTAACAACTTGAACTCTGTTTTATGGGTTTCATTCAAGTAATGAAATCGGGAGCTCTGCTTCTTAATTCGAAAAAAATCTTACATTCTATTTTATGTTTTTATTACTTCACAAGAGTGTGTAAATATATCACCTTACGAGAAGTATGGTTGCAGATATGCCTTTATAGTAATAATTAACTAATTTTTCATGGCGTGTGCAAAATTGACGTATTCCTTCTTTGTGCGTAGGGATGTGAATGTTCAGCTTGACGAGAGATGGTTATCCACGAGGAACACTTGCAACGACACCACTGTATTATCAAATTTCATTCTTAATTTCAATGATGGAAGAATGTAAATGGCGGGTAAAATATAGCACCAATTTTGTTTCTCCTCATATGTTCTATGTATCAAACTATCAGTAAAAGAAACAGGATTCAATAGTTAGATGAGATGTGGTATCTTAACAAGGTGACTATAATGTTTGCTTGGTCAGAGAAATTTTGTATTATACGGAAACTTGTATAATCACAAGGATCCTGGCTGAATTTGGCTGCAAACAGAGGCTGGGAATTGTTTTGTCATTTGTAGTTGATCTGCTGTAGTAAATTGAAAGCAGTACACAATTGTTGATCAACTGAGTAGGAAATTCTTGATCTGGAGATTCTCTGTTACTTTGTTCTGGTAGCCGCCAGTTGCTGTCTATTATTCAACGGAAGGGTCTTCATTGCATTATCCAAACTATTGTCGCCAGTTTGCTAGACATTCACATTCATACCCTGAATATGTCAGATAGTAGCATTACTCAGTGTGTTTTAATGGCCATTTTAGGTTCAGAACTGGAAATGAACAGACGCACATTTTTATGTGGTCCTCTAGTCCAGGAGCAGCCTAGTACGTGCAAAGTCGAAGTGAGTCATCGTCGTCTCTCCGAAGACATGCTATCTCAGCGGTATCTCATGCTAGTAGCAGCATATCTCAGAGGAACAAACAAAGATTCAAGAAGAGAACACCTCATGGTGACAGATCTGGTGTATCCTCGGATGCTCTTACTTGCTGCGAAATTGAATACTGTGTGCTAGTCCCGGTTCAGGGAACGCTGGCCCAAATCTCGCGAGGCTTTGTAAAATGGATGACCAATTAACCAGGATGTATACGGTCAATGTGATGTGCATAACTGTGATCTGTTTCTAGCTTTTTCAACTGGACAAAGGAAAGTTTCACGTTGGGCCCAGAAGGCCAGAACCAGAAGAGTGGGAACCGGAAAGAGCGTCTATCTATCTTGTTGCCTCGAGAAGCATGGCATGGCCCGGACCTGAAATCTTGGGGACTTGGTCGCGCGCAAGCTCGTGCAATCCAAACGGAATCCAAGGTCCAACCCTAGGAACACCTTCAGCTCAAATCCTGCTCCGTTCTCTTCCAGTCCATACAAGCTATGTCTGCAGGCTTCAGGTAAGAGAGGATCAGTTTCGGAACCAACTATGTGTTTATTTTTCTCGCGTGCTGTTCCATATTGCCGTGTCACAAAATGGAGTGTCAGCTAAATTTTAGTTTTGACAAAATAATAAGTTACTAGTAGAATTTGCGTCTGGTTTTGATCACCGTTCAGCAAACAGTACCGCAGGAGCGAGCTAGCGGCTCTTTCCCGTCTCCCCAAAACATGGCATTGCGCTTTAGATTTTTCACCTTTCCATCCTTGAATCCCCACTTGCTAGTGGAGCAGTAGTGGTAGTAGTACGTTCTTATTTTTACAGTGTCTTTTATTTATCCTCTGCCAGTGTCCTAATTCTGACGGCGCACGGCAGATATGGCCATTGAAACGTGCTAGCTCGGCCCACTGATAATAATCGGGAAGTCGGTACGAGCTTGTCTTCACTCTTGAGCATGTGCTGTGTTCTCCGTCCTGAATTTAACCCAGGTCTTCCACGAAGATGATTAAAAATGCAGATTGGCTGGTTAAACATGAGTTACCGAACTGTTTCTTCCGCTTTGCCTGGTCCCGATCGAAGGAAGGAATCCGATCATGGTACATCCATCTGAAGACGGCGTTGCAACTTGCAGGTCGATCGCAGGCGGCCCCGAACCGGAGGAAGGCGAGCGCAACGTGCCAGCGTCAGACTTGTTTATTTACGACTACCTGGAGCCTGGAGGTCCTCGATCGGGTAACTCAGCAAGGCACACTGCACAGGCGAATGATGCACCTGCTCTGCTTCCTCCTTCTCATCGCCATGATCGGTCGATCCATCGCCCGCGTGCAACGATGGAGCAACCGTCCCGCTCGTCCCAATTTAATAGCCCACGGCGGGCGTGCCCGGCCGGCCGGCCGGCGGGGACCCCCGAACGCAATGCACGGTGATGAATTCAGCGATCGTCCCCAACGTGATCGATCCATCGGAGATACACATGTCCAAGTTTTACTTGAAGTTTGGAAAAAACACTACATAGCGCCCAGTGAAAGAATTCCAGGAGCAGCTGTCGATCGCCGGCGAGCCCCGGGGCAGGCGCGGGCTCCACCACATGAGGCATTCAATCTCCATTTGTCCTCTGAAACTGCTCTGGGTTCGATCGATCACGGCGGCCTCGCTCTGACAATGAAGGAAGCTCATGCCTGGCTCTGACAGCAAGCATGTCTTCAGTCCAACGCCATACTTGTAAGTAGGAAGGCAAGGTTAGACGAAAGCCGGTAAATGTTTCCCGAGTTGAGTTAAGAAGATGGACACCGGACAGCATCGATCGAGGACACGAGGTCGAAATGAATCCCTTACATAGGAGCAGTAGCATTAACTGGAGCAACCCTGGGACCGGAGACACGTAAATGGGGCACCCCAACGTCAAACATGACAATGGTGCATGTTCCGTCCAGGTCCAGCCATGGCGGGCACCTACTATATCATCTTGATTTAAAGCCGCCCGCAACGACAAGGTCCACAACAGTGGGCCTCCGGCTCGCACCCAAATCTTTTTCTTTTGCATGCAAAAGAGCACACGGCGTGTCAGTGCCGAAAAAAAATGTTACGCAAAGCTCGCCATCCCGGCCTTCCTTGATGAAAGTTTGCAACATGAATTTGGAGCATACAAGGCGGCGAGCCGAGCAGGAGCACATGGCCGACCTTGACGAGAGCCCTTTTGCTCATCGGGTAATTTTTTACTCGCCGTTGTGGTCTAAGGGAAAGGTGGACGACTTAAGGCACAGTGCGCACCCTTCTTTCTTTTGCCTTGTTTATTATCTGCGACACAGCTGGTTCGCCGTCGCTTTTTCCCTCCGGTTTGCTTCGGGGGGCACGACACGGGTGACTGACAGCCAGCCAGCCTTGGAACAATGGGCATGGCCGGCCTTGGCTGGATGTTCCTTCTTCTCCCTCCGCGCACGCTTAGATTAAGCCCATGATTAGCAGCACCAAACACTTTCTTGTTAGCACTAATCTGGCTTCGGCCTGCAGCCTTGTCCTCTTGCCGTTTGTTTGTTTGTTTGTTTTCTGATGCCAGGCCAGGTAGTCAGGTTAGGCGTGTCTATGCCTAGACGTGTTAAATATGTTTTCACAAAGAGACAGCAACCATGGCTCCATGGTCATCAACTCACCACTCATCAACAATTGTGTCGTGGTGGGATCACGGCAGATGCCATAGGTATGGCTAAGATGGGGCCGAATGGTCGTTGGGGGAATCCGGGGAGGGTTTATGCACTCAAGAAGTGCACACGCAAGAACACGCAAGAACACGAACGAAGAACCAAGAAAGCAAGAACACAAAACACACCACGATGTACCCTGCTTCGGGGCCCTCTTGCGGAGGTAACACCCCTACTGCAGCACTATCCTAGTCAGTGTATAGCTCAGAGTGACAAGTACAAGCTGCTCCTCGAGCTGTATGATGATACAATGGTGAGAACTTGAGGTAAAAGATGGAGCTAAACGGGAGGAAGAAGGCACTCCGAGTGAATCCGAGGTGTTTCCGGGTGTTCCGAGCTTCCTTCCTCTTTCTCTCTTGATCAACTAGCTCAGCGCGTCTCTCTCTTGATCTTGGATCCTCTCTGCAGGAGGGGGTGAAGCCCACTATATAGGCCAGCCGGGTTACCATTGTGCCCCTCGCAGAACACTGTTGCCATGCCTCTGCAACGGTCACCACCGTACCACCGTACCTCGGTCGGGGACAAGACGTGGCTTGCCCATCTCCTGTAGCCTAACGGCAGAGCTAGCATGTCCCCTCTGACCGAGACAGGACGTGGCCTGGCAGAGCTACCTCGTAGCCTTTACCCAGACCTCGCGTGGTCAGCGGTCGGAGACGTGCAGGCCCGCCGAACCCGGAGCACGCCTCTGCCATGCTCCTTGACAGACGCTCCCGTGTCAGGCGCTCTAGTACCCGGCTGGAAGTGACAGGAGCATTGACTCCGCCCGACCTACAGCCCACACCTCGGTTAGCTCGCACGGATGTGACGGGCTCGTACCTCGGGTCTTGCGCTTAATATCTTTACTAGGTCGGATCTTACTTCCTTCCCACAGCTTCTCCTGCACCCACAACACAAACCACCGCACTGAGGTAGTTAGGTCGGCAGAACATAGCTCGGACAGTGAACCTCGGCCCTGGCCAACAGTATACCTCGGACCCCTCTGGGCCAAAATAGGTCGGCCTGTACTCCAGGTCAAGATGAAGCTCGGACTTCCCAGGCCCAAACAGGTCGGCCCTTTCCGTACCTCGGCACAACTTCGAACACCACCTTATGCCAAGCCTTGACCCTACCCGGGGATACTCCCCCGACATTAGTCCCCGAAGCTGGTGCGGTCCTACGACCTCGGAAGGAGGGCCGTAGCAGGTTCAAAACAAGCATTACACCACCTCCTAAACCGACCTCCAACATAGTCATGCCGAGGTACCTCCCATACACCACCATCCAATCCGAGGTAGATATGCGAACTGAACTCTCCGAGCTATCTGACTCAGCACCAACTTGCCTCAAGATTTTCCGAGGTACGTGGCGAAGAATCTCTGCCCGGGCTTCGGAATCCGGACCTCTGCCAAGCAGATTCTGACCACACGCCGCCCTCGTCAGCCGGACCCACCGAACAGCGCACCTGCGCACTCAAGTACTTGACCGCCCACGACCCCTCGATTCTTGTGCTGACCAGCGCAGGAAATCCGGGGTGGGCGGTTGCCACTCTGCGGCCCACGATGTGGCCGATCGTGCGGCCGCAGACCGCGTAACCGTGCGCCCACTCGCACACGATCCCGCGCCTCCCGATAACCGCGCGGTAGTGGCGCAGTTAATGCGGGCAGTTACCGCGCGCGGCTATAAGTAGGGCCCCACGGGTAACTTCGCCATCTTCTTCCTCCTTCACTCGCCCTCTCGCCTCCATCGCCACCAGTGCCGCCGCTTCCGGTTGAGAAGAAACACGTTCCCGCCGCCGCCGACGAGCAGCTCCTTCGTCGCCGCTGCGACCGCGTCACCGGCGCCGCCCTTCAGCACCTCGTTTTCACGGTATGTACTCCCTTTCTGATACCCTAGGCATTGCCCTAGGTTTCTTCCTCTTTGCGCTTGGTTCTTCATATGTTCTTGAATAAAACTCTATTTACCTCCTCCGGTAGATCTTACTTGCATACTTTTTTGGGTAGTAGCGAGTTTCATACCTCGGATAGATGCTCGCCTAGCATAGATATGCCTCTATGTACATTAGATAGCCGTCCAACTCCTCCTGAGTTAGCCAGATATAGCCTTAGATTCCAGATTCACTTTTTCTTTGCTAAACTTCTGTGCATCTTCTGCAGATTGATTCTGCCGAGATGTCTCCTCCTGAGACTTCGGAACAAACCGAGGTTCCAGACCTCGAACTGGAGGTCGGAGAACGAGCCGGCTGGGAAGGTTCGGATGTAACTCCGGACGAAATCCAGTGGCTCAGGGCGACTCGGCGGATTCCCGCCGGGGTAGAGTGTCGCCTGCCAGAGGGCGAACTCGAGCCTCAAGTCAAGGAAGGGGAACGGGTGGTCTTCGTCGCGCACTTCCAGCGCGGCTTCGGACTGCCCGTTAGTGATTTCTTCCGGAGCTTCCTCGACAAGTTCGACTCCAGGTTCATCACCTCCCCGCCAACGCCATCACCACTCTCTCCTGCATCGTTTCCTTCTCTGAGGGATACCTCGGCCTCAAAGCCACGGTAGACCTCTTTTCTCGCTACTTCCAACTTAAGCGGCAAGTGATCCCGGATCCGAAAAACAAGGATCTGCCCAAGCTACTAACCGCCTGCGGAGCAGCCATCATAGCTCCTCGCCGAAACTCCATCTTCCCACGTATCGCTACTCCGGACACCGTTCGCAAGTGGCTCCGGACGTGGTTTTACGTGAAGAACTCCGGCGAAGAGGACTTCCTCAATCTGCCGGCGTTTAACCTCAGCCCTCCTACAGAACCGCTCAACTGGGACTACACTCCCCCTCTCACCAGCGAAATCAAGTCCATCCATGGGTATGTTGCGAAATGGCAGGACCCGGAGGACCCTGCGAACGACGGGAAAGTCCTGACGGCTGACGATCTGGCCTGCACATTTGAAGCGCAGGGTCTCCCCTCTCCAGGCGAGGACTCACAAGATCTGCCACATGAGCGGTCTTTATGATCCAACCCGCCATACGCATGTTGCACTGGACAACGCCGCGTAGCTCGGCGAGTCCGAGCTATCACCAAGTCCAAGATCCTGACGCTTGGACATGGGGAAGGGAACCCCACTACAGGACCAAGCCACCAAAACAGGTACGCTGTTCCGACGTTTTCTTCGGTACTCCTTTACCACCGAGGTCTTGCTACCGACGTTCATCTTGACCATTTTCTTCCTAACTCCTTTTCATATGTCTGCCATATAGCTGTTCTCCCGCCAGACCGCCGAGGATGGAGTCCATCCTGCGGACCACTTCGGCAAGGATCTTCCTGTCGAGGACCCACCATCCAACGAGGACCCTGACAACGAGGATTACATGCCCATTGCCTCGGCCCGCGTCACCACCGCGGGTAAGCCTCAAGCACAAGCTTCAGTTCAAGAGATTTCGGATGACGAGGAGGGATTTCTCGTCATGGAACCAATAAACGCGGTACCTATCTCCTGCCTTCCTCACCTTCCGAACTTTACTCCAGCAACCAGCCGGAAACGCGCTGGTGCCGCAACTTCGGCCGCCGAACCATCCGCCACTGGAGCCTCCGGACCCACTGCGGCTCCGGTCAAGAGACGTCGGCTGAAGAAGTCCGGAAATCCTCCTCATGCCCGAGGGGGCAAGAAGTTTCCTACTTCGGATGGGTAATGCTTTGCTTCTATAGCCAACAAAGTTTGTTGCTTAAACTTACCTCGGTACTAACACTTGACCATCTTCCTTCGTTGCAGTGACCCATAGAAGTGGATCAGGAGGTATCCTCCATGACTGCACCCGTTGGTGCCTCTGAAGCCACGACCACCCCGACGAACTCTCGCCCCGTATCTCCTCCACCGAGGTCTGGCCCGGCCTTGGAGAAATCTGCCCCCACCCGAGGTCAGAGTTCTCCGCGTCCTCAAACGGATGCGGGGACCAATCGCGCCAGAACTCCGGCTACCGCCTTGCCGGAGCCTCGACTCTCCCCCGCAGCCAGACTGCCCGCAACCAACACAGCAACAGCAGAAGCTTCAGCAGAAGCAACAGCCCAAGCAGCAGCCCAAGCACAGCCCCAAAAACCAGTTCGCCAGACTACCTTGCCGTTGGAGAAAGGCAAGGAGAAAGAGAAAGAGACGGTGAAGTCTAAGGTCACCCCCAAACCAACATCTGGGTCTGGCACCCTGACTATCTCTTCTCCTTCAAGGATGCACCGAGGTCTCCTCCCCGGTGACACGCCGAATTCCTCCATTTGCCGCACCCGTTGATGAGACTGCTCCTCCGGCCGACGAATATGCTCGGAGGACATCTCTTATACTGGATAACCGGCCTGCTTCAAGCTCCGAGGCTGCTCAAGCCTTGGAGGCCTCGGTTAGGGGCATCGAGCAGGGCGGACCGTGGGGATATCCTCCTCTGCGCACTGACAGTGACCAGAGCCTCGGCTCCTTGGAACACTACAACGCAGACTGGAATTCTGCAGACGAGGTCTCCTCGGCCTCCCTAGCTGCTCCGGTAGGTGAGCACCCTGCGGGAAACAGCGCCTGCGGCCGAAGCGTCACGACCTACAAGTCGCTGCCCTGCGTGCTGCTCAAAACATCGACGTAAGTCCTATTCTCTTTACTTTCATGCAGTATCTCATCTAATATCCACCATTCCCAGTCCCCGAGATTCGAGGTAAACTATTGACGCTCCGCCGGAGTTAAAATTGTTTGGCTTGAATCTCAACTTTCAATTTTCATCCGACGTATCCAAACCATTTTACCTTACTTTATCATGCACCTCGGGTACGAGTCCCCGAGACTCCTGTCGAGGCATACCCCGGCAACATTTTTCCAATGATTTGACTCCGAGTCCCCGAGACTCTTGTCGAGGTATAGCCTTTCTAACCGAGCTATGTTTTTCTTCCTTGCAGAATACTATGAACGTCCGCACGGACATCTTCACACCCTCTGTTTGACCACAAGAAACTCCACGACGAGCACAAGGCCGTCCTTGCAGAAAAGAACTCTTTGGACGAAAAGCTCCAACAAGAGAAAGCCGAAGTAGCTCGTCTGGTAAAGGAACTGAAGCGCATCACTGAGCTGCGGACGTCGGAAAAGAGCAGCTGCAGGCGGAAAAGGCCAGTGTTGTTGAAACAGAGAAGAAACTTCGGGAGGATGCCGCCAAGGAACATGAGAATGCGCTCCAGTTAGCCGAGGCCCGCGCCACCTCGGCCACCGAGGCTTATGAAGCCCTTCAAGCTTCGGTTAACCAGCTCCTCCCGACGCTGGAACGCATCAACAAAGAAATGGACGGTAAGCTTCTTGCCCCCCTTATCCTTGCTTTGTCCTCAACAGTACTGGCTCTTTGCCGAACTGTTTCTTTCATTATTAACAGGCTATCCTTCTGCAGAGCACTTCACCTACACCCAAGTTTCGGCTCGCAATATCACTGATCAGCACAGGAAGAGGCGTAGCGAGACGAACCCCGCCTGGACCATTGAGGACCACATCGTGGCCATCAAAGCTCGGATCCATCCCTTGAAAACCATTGGGTCCGAACTCCTTGATGCAGGTGTGTCTGCTTTCCGAGCCTTGTGGCCTCTTGCCGATGCTCCCAATACTACGCCTGAGCTCGCCGCCAAGCTTCGTGAAGCCGAACAAAGACTTCGAGAGTGGCGCTCATCTCGGCTCGCGCTGGAGCTGATGCCGCTCTCAAATTCATCATGACTTGGTGCGAGAAGCTCGACCTCGAAAAGATGGACACTCTTCGCCGAAACTCGCCCTGGTCCACGGACCCAATTCTCATCCAGCGGCGCGAAAAGATGGCTGCCTTCTTCGCTGGATATGCCAACACCAAGAACTTGAGCGAGGGAGACACCTACTCCGACGCCGAAGATGACGAGCCAGAAGAGGATGAATACGAAACAGAATCCGACGTCGAAGCCGAGCAAGGTGACGATGGTGACACCCGCGAAGCAGAAACCGAGGCTTCTCCACAAGCTGGTGCCGAGGTTACTGCCGACGTTGCCAGCACCTCCCAGGCTACCTCGGCTGCTGCCGACGTAATTCCTGATGCCTCGACCTGAACTTATGCTTGGCCAAAAAACTTCATTAAATCCCCGGTATGCCGGGACGCAGATGTAATCAAACTTAAGTAGTTCCTTTTGCTACCTCTGTTACTATCATGCTTATCCGAACCATGCTTTTCTAAGCTTTACGTCGAATCCTTTTGAATGATTGCTCGAGTTTACTTTCGTGTTTACTATGTTTGGCATTCTTTGCTCTTGACTACCTTTTAGGCAGATGCCAGTCGAGTCACAAGATTGTTGTTCATAGCATACAGTACTTGGTAAATTCCGAGGTATGTTTCAAAGTCATCCGACATAAACGAAAGGTAAAGACAGGGGTTAGTAAACGACACATGCCGAACTATAATTTTGGACCGAGTCCCCGAGTTCATTTTCATGTCTCCCACGTTTTTTCCTCTTTGCTCTTGACTACCTTTTAGGCAGATGCCAGTCGAGTCACAAGATTAGTTTCATAGCACACATTACTTGAAGTTTGAGACGAGGTTCAAAATAGTTCGGCATATGAACAAAACTGACAAACAGAGATAAAACATAAGCACAAGAGCGAGGCAGTCCCCGAGCTTTACCTCGGAGTGCCGACATTTTTATTAAGGATTAACCGAGGTACATACATTGCGCCTTTCATGAGTAGAAAGGTCGGAGTAGAGCTACGTTCCATGGTCGCCTGACCTCTGACCGGGGTTGTCCAGCCCATCTTCCCTTGGTTCCTGCGCATCTATAAGATAGTAGGAATCATTGAGCAGAGCTCGGCTCACAACGAACGGTCCCTCCCATGGAGGTGACAACTTGTGCCGGCCTTTCTTGCGCTGCACCAACCTCAGCACCAAATCTCCCTCGTGAAACACACGAGGGTTGATACTCCGGCTATGATAACGTCGGAGACCTTGCTGGTAAATTGCTGACCGAGATGAGGCCAATTCTCTCGCTTCCTCAAGCAGATCTACTGCATCCTCCCGAGCCTCTTTTGCCTCGGCTTCAGTGTACATTGCCACTCTGGGCGCATCATATTCGATGTCAGTGGGTAGCATAGCTTCTGCCCCATAGACCATAAAAAATGGCGTATAGCCAGTCGATCGATTTGGCGTGGTCCTTAGACCCCACAGTACTGCTGGTATCTCATCTATCCAACACCCCGGCGTTTTCAGCAGTGGTTCAATGAGCCGAGCCTTGATGCCGGCCAACACTAGAGCATTTGATCTTTCCACCTGTCCATTAGACTCCGGGTGTGCCACCGAGGCTATGTCCAGCCGGATTCCCTTGTTCATGCAAAACCGAGCGAACTCTCCAACAGCAAAGTTAGTGCCGTTGTCCGAGATAATGCTATGGGGGTAGCCATATCGCAGAATAATCTCCTTCAAGAAAGTCACTGCTGAATGACCATCCAACTTCCGGATTGGTTTCACCTCGATCCACTTGGTGAATTTGTCCACCATCACCAATATGTGTGTCATGTTACCTCGGGCTGGTTTGAACTCTCCCACCATATCCAAACACCATACCGCAAACGGCCAAGTGATAGGAATTGTTTTGAGCGCCGAAGCTGGCATATGCGTTTGCTTGGCAAACTTTGGCATCCTTCACATCTCCGGACTATGGCCTCTGCATCAGCAAGAGCAGTGGGCCAATAGAACCCATGCCTAAACACCTTGGCCACCAGAGCTCTTGTGCTGCAATGATGACCACATTCTCCTTGGTGGATCTCCAAAAGCATCTCCTTGCCTTCAGCTGGCTCAACACACGTTGCAACACCTCGGTTACGCTTCTTTTATAGAGCTCCTTGTTGATGATGGTGTACGCCTTGGCCCTCCTTTGAATCCTCCTAGCCTCGGTTGTGTCACTTGGCGTGCTTCCCTCCGTTATGAACTTCATAATTTGCTCCGCCCACTCCGGCACCGGGTGCAAAGGAAAAAGTTCCTCATCCACCTCCATTGGCTCGGCCACCATAATCTCCTCCATTATTTCCTCCACCATCCTGCGACCAGTCCCCGAGTCTGGATGAGCAGTCCCCGAGGTTTGTGCAGTCCCCGAGCTCTGCCACGCAGTCCCCGGGTCCGACCAAACGCATCCGACGTCTACCTCCATTGGAACAGGTCCGGGCTCTTGCTCCGCCGGGATGAAAATAGATTCGGATTCAGGAGAAGGTTTGATTGAAGGAGTTCTCAAGTGATTCAGGGCTACCCCTGGTGGTACTGCCTCTTTTGATGAACCGAGCTTTGACAACACGTCGGCAGCATCATTTTCTGCCCGAGGTATATGCCTGTACTCACACCCTTCAAAGAACCCGGATATCTTTTGCACATGGAACCGATATAACGCCATGTTGGCATCCAGAGCATCCCAAGTTCCAGAAGATTGTTGCACCACCAGGTCGGAATCGCCGAAGCACTCTACACGCCGGATACCGATCTCCTTTGCCACCTTGAGGCCATGGATTAAGGCCTCATACTCCGCCACATTGTTTGATGCTGAGAAATGAATCTGCAGCACGTACTTCAGCTGATCTTGCTTTGGCGAGGTGAGGACTATTCCAGCCCCCAGCCCGATCTTTGTTTTGGACCCATCAAAATGCATTTTCCAATAATTATAGTCCGGCCTGGGTGGCTCATACTGCATCTCGGCCCAATCACAAAAGAAGTCCGGCAACGCCTGGGATTTAATTGCGTCTCTTCTCTCATAATGTGGTGCATATGGAGACACCTCAATCGCCCATTTGGCAACTCGGCCAGTTGCATCTTTGCACCCGATGATCTCCGAGATTGGAGCTTCGCACACCACCGTCATGGGATGCTCCTGGAAATAATGCTTCAACTTCTTGACCGCCAGGTAAACACCATACGTCATCTTCTGGTAGTGAGGATAGTTCTGCTTCGAGGTAGAGATCACCTCGCTCAAGTAATACACCGGTCTCTGCACCGACCTGCCACCTTCTTCGCGCTCCACCACCACTGCCACACTTACAACTCGGTTTGTGGCCGCAATGTAAAGTAACATCGGCTCATTGTGCAATGGTGACGCTAACACCGGGGCAGTGGACAACATCTTTTTCAGCTCACCAAACGCCACGTCGGCCTGCGGGGTCCATGTAAACCCGGTACTTTTCTTCATGAGCTGGTACAAAGGTAAGGCTTTTTCTCCTAGCCGAGCTACAAATCGGCTCAACGAGGCTAGGCACCCTGTGAACTTCTGCACATCTTTCAAACACTTCGGTAACTTCATGCTCTCAATAGCTCGGATTTTGGCCGGGTTAACCTCGATACCTCGGCTAACACCAGGAATCCGAGCAACTTTCCAGCCGGGACACCAAAGGTGCACTTGTCCGGGTTAAGCTTCAACCGATACTTTCTCAAATTCACAAATGTCTCCTCGAGATCCTCGAGGAGAGTATTTTCTCCTTAGTTTTGATGACATATCGTCGACATACACTTGCACATTTTTGCCCATCTGAGAGTGCAGGCATTTCTGCATACACCTCTGATAAGTTGCCCCGGCATTTCTCAGACCAAAACACATGACACGATAGCAATACGCCCCATACGGGGTAATAAAAGCGGTCTTTATTTGATCCTTTGGGTTCAGTGGTATCTGGTGAAAACCAGAGTACGCATCGATGAAAGATAACAGTTCACAACCAGCAGTGGAATCGATCACTGATCAATCCGAGGTAATGGAAACGGATCTTTTGGGCACGCCTTGTTGAGGTTAGTGAAGTCAATGCACATGCGCCACACCTTGACCACGGCTGGCTCGTCTTTCTTCTTTTCCACCAGACCGGATTGGATATCCAGTCCGGATGCAGTACCTCCATTATGAACCCGGCTGCAAGCAACTTAGCCAGCTCGTCCAGCACCACTTGTCTCCGGTCGTCTGAGAGACGACGGGTCGGTTGCCTCACCGGTTTCACCTCTGGCCTAACAAATAAAGAGTGCTCTGCCAACTCCCTCGGAACACCTGGCAGGTCCTTAGCCGACCATGCAAAGATATCCCGATTCTCACGGAGGAAGTGACAGAGCTCGCCTTCCTATTTCTCGCCTAGCCCGGTCCCAATGATGGCCACATGCTCTGGGTGCTCCGGGTCAATGGGGATTTCTTGGTCTCCTTGGGTACCTCGAACGCCGCAGTTGAGTCCGGGCTCATCAGTCCGGACAGGCCGAGCTGTGTGTTGACTGCGCCATTGCCACCACTTGATGCAGCTTCTTCTTCTCGGCTGCGATCACCAAAGACTCGGCTAGGTTAGATCCCGCCGAGGCACACTGAATTGCTCGCTTGTAGTCACCCGAGATGGATATGATCCCATTAGGCCCTGGCATTTTCATCTTCAGGTATGCAACATGGGTGGAAATCATGAACTTGGCCAAAGCCGGCCTTCCAAGCAGTGCATGGTATGCACTCTCCAAGTCCACCACCTCGAACTCGATACTCTCAACTCGGCAATTTTCCTTGGTTCCAAATGCTACATCCACCCATATCTTGCCCATGGGTGCACAGGAAACGCCGGGCACAATCCCATGAAAAGTACAACTGCTTGGCATCAACTGATTAGGCGAGATGCCCAATTTCACCATTGTGTCTCGGTACATGATGTTGATGGCACTGCCATTGTCCACCAGAACTCGGGTGAACCTCACATTGTTGGTAGGCCCACACAACGTTGGATCTACCACCAGGGCATACTTTCCAGGCTCGGCATGATCCGAGGTGTGTCCTTTCTGCTCCAAGTGATCTCCTGCTCAGACCAGTTCATATAGGTCGGCACCACCGGCATTACTGCATTCACCTCCATGGCACGCCTCTGCACGCTCTTCTTGTCAGTTGGCTCGGTCACAAAGACCACATAGCTCGCATGAACCTCTCTATAGTCATTTCCGGGGTATTCATACTGCTGACTTGGTCCGGCACCATTGTTGTTGTTATTACCTCGGACATTCACACATTCACGGGTCTTGCTGCTGCAGGCCTCGGAAGAGGTGCAGTGGTTACCGGGGTAACATTTGCTCCGGACAGATTAGGGTGGGACCTCGGCTGAAATCTCTGAGGTGGTGGTCCTGTTCTGATTCCTCCGGCCCTTGCCCCCTCTTCTCTGATTCTGCGGTTCCAGCTGCACTGCCGGGTTGAATGGTTGGCTGGCTTGCGCGGGTCAGTCGTATGGTAACAGCACGGACCATCTATCATTGATTCATAGGTCATGGGTGGCTCCTGGTTCGGACTAAATGCCGGACCATTGATTTTTGGCCTCTGGACACCTCCAGCTCCGGGCTGATCCGGGTTCACCGCTGCAACTTGGTTGGAGGGTATGGATAGTCCGGCTCCCTCCTCTTCTGTCCGAACTCCTGACGGTCATTACACCTTGGTCCGAGCCGGTTGTTTATTGGCTCCCTCCTTCTGTTACGTGCTCCTGCCTCTGCTGCTGGCTGCATCGGATCACCCAGGGCATAAGAATCTGCAACCCGGATTGTTTCTGCTAGGGATCTCGGCATATCTCTCTGGAGCCTCTGCCACAGCATGCTGCCATGTCGACAGCCATCTGCAAACCAGGAAATGGCCTGGGCCTCTACCACTCCTTCACAGGAATTCCGAACATTGCTCCACCGAGTTAAGAATTCTCGGTCAGTTTCATGATCATCTTGCTTACATGCCGCCAGGAGCTGAGGTCGGTTTGGCCTCTTGTATGTACTAGCAAAGTTGCTGTTAAACCAGCTCCAAGTCTATCCAGGAGTTGATACTATACTCCGGCAAATTATTCAGCCAGATCCGAGCTGGACCTTCCAACATGTGCGGGAGATACCGGACCGCCCATCGGCGATTGCCCCCGCAATGTGCACCGAGGATACATAATCTGTCAGCCAATCTTGTGGCTTGGTGCTCCCATTGTATGGCTTGGTGTTCCGACCTAACTGGAACTGAGATACTGGTGGTGGTGGCTCCTTCATGATCCGAGGTCCAAAACACGCCGGACCAGGAGGGCCTTCCTCCTCCAGTTGCTCAGACAAGTAGAGTCTATCCAGCTTGTTACGGACATCGCCTGGAGCTAACATCCGACCTCCTATCCGAGGTCCCAACGCCCCATCCACTCTGTGGTATCCAGCTCGTGCCATGGCCGAGTCTCCATCATCATATCGGTCATCGCCTTGACCGACGTTCTGAGGTTGCTGAACATACTCCGGCTCTCGCTGATATTGCCCCTGCTGCCGAGGTTGTTGCTGATACCTCGGGGGCGGAGGTGGTTTACCTCGGCCAGCCGATGCCGCTTGACCGCCGTTCTGATTTCCCTGACCGGAGTTACCCTTAGCCGGCTCGCATTGCCTGGGCCGGGGTTTCCCTTAGCTCGGCTAGCATTGCCCTGGCCCACCTTCTGCTTTGCTGCTAGGACTGGATCATACATCTGCAGCTGCTGGTTCTGACCCGAGGTGACACTCCGGGCTCGATCGGCTCCTCCGACGAGTGGAGACGAGGCTTGCCCCTTGGACACCTGACTGACTGGCCTAGCTGAATAAACCATCTCTGAATCACCAGCCCCGGCATTTGCTCTGCGGAGAGCCTCATTCTGCTGGTTAGCCACATATACTAACTCATTGACTCGCTTCTGCTGCGCACGCCATGCATCTCCAGATAATCCGGATAGCTCGGCCCTGCCTGCCTCGGCAGCTCTGAGGTTCTTAGCAGGGGAACTATACACCGGCCTTCCAGTTGACACGCGACTCCCACTCCTAGCCGAGGTGGTAGGTCGAGCCTCCCTGTTATCTCATCGTTGAGCCCCTTGCCTCTCTGCCGCACCTCGGCTCCCTATGTGTATCAACCGCTACCGGGGTGAAGCCATTCGCTGCATTGTACTCGCGCAGATCTCTATTGAACTCATCTCTAGCTGTTATCATTGCTACAGCCTCCTTCTGCAACAGGACACGCTTTGCCTCTAGGTCGGCCACAGTCACTACTATGTCCACTCCTGGATTTACTGGGTCTGCCAGTGTATCCACTATCTCTACCAGGGTCGCACCTCGGCCCCGCAGCTCTGGGGTGCCAGGCAAGTCCTTCTCTAGCCTGGGCTTTGCAGATCTCACCTTAGCAACCTCGGCTGCCTTGGACTGGCTGGCATCTACTTTGCCAGCGGCGTCAACCGGACCTGTCACCATCACCTCTACGCAGCTCTCGGGGCGAGTGAGTGATACGCCGACCTAAAGCCGCGAGGAGAGGAGTTTCGTCGTCCACGAGCACCTGCTCCGGGTACCCGCGAACAACCTCGACAGCAACGTACGTGACGAAGCTGCCGAGCATCATGGTGAAGCCGTGCTCGGGGAAGGGCTTGCCGGCGAAACACCCCGCGTTGTCGCTGATGAAGGTGAACTCTCCGATCTTGGCGACAAGCCCGGAAAGAACACGCTCGCCTGAGCCCGTCCGGATGAAAACTCCCTCCAACGCCTCAATCTGCCCCACGGTGGGCGCCAACTGTCGTGGTGGGATCACGGCAGATGCCATAGGTATGGCTAAGATGGGGCCGAATGGTCGTTGGGGGAATCCGGGGAGGGTTTATGCACTCAAGAAGTGCACACGCAAGAACACGCAAGAACACGAACAAGAACCAAGAAAGCAAGAACACAAAACACACCACGATGTACCCTGCTTCGGGGCCCTCTTGCGGAGGTAACACCCCTACTGCAGCACTATCCTAGTCAGTGTATAGCTCAGTGACAAGTACAAGCTGCTCCTCGAGCTGTATGATGATACAATGGTGAGAACT